>JAQFVV010012404.1:11611175-11835893 GCA_028023455.1 Epiperipatus broadwayi
AGTTATAATAAATAAGCATTTTTACCCAATATATTGTACCGAGATACATCAGGAAGGAGTGTGCTTTCTACGGAGTTACACATAATTTTGAAAAAAAAATATATAAATTGATAAACGATTTGTGTAAATATTAATAAAAAAATAAAAGGTCTTGTAGGGTAAAATAAGAATAAAAAGATTTTTTTTCTCATAGACAGGTTTATCGTTAAAAGCATAAATTAGACAGTTTTATAAAATATAATTTTGAATCGTATTTAAATAAAACCTAAAGAACTAAAATTTGATTTAAGATTGCTTTAAGAAAAAAAAAAAAAACAAGGTGGAATTCGTTTTGTCTTATAATTATAATAAAAAAAAAAAAAAAGGAAAAATATATGTAATCAAAGGAATGTAGTGAACAATGGGAGCTAATGACGAGCATAAGAAATTTCCATTAAATGGCTAGTTAGTGAAATAACTCTAACAAAGAAATTGAAATAACTTTAACAAAGAAATTGAAATAATTCTAACAAAGAAATTGAAATAACTCTAACAAAGAAATTGAAATAACTCTAGCAGAGAGTACAAAGAAATTAAAATGACCAATGCAAACACCAGAAAGTCAGCACGGACCATAACTGAAACACCAGAGGATTAGTTACGTATTGTAGATTGAATCCGCAAGATAAGGACCGTAAAATATAAAAGGGCAAATTTTCTATTGTATTATTAATTAAAAATATTTTTATAGATCGAGAGCATTGAATATTAATATACGTCTCAAGCTAAACATAATGCTGCACTGTTAAACCCATCGTGTGAACAGCCGGCTGAATCCTTCCCGCAATACCAACAGCCAACAGTTCAAATGTCGATCATGGTAGCGTAAAACAAGAAGGAGACGGAGTGTCCACGTGGAGCCCACAGGATCCCAACGACATCGGGAAAAGGAGTGCAAAGAGTTAGCGCTAACTGACCGAATGAAATACTATCAGAAGCAACGCTCGGAACCGTGCATAAGGGAGAAAGCTAGGTAATGTTTATTTCAATTTCTAATTCACTAATTAAAAGCCGTAATAATAAATGGAATAATAAACTCTGAACTTTATGGTACGAACAATCACTATTAGTTGTCTTTAGCTCCATTACCCAGAGATTTTATTGTGACTGTGTGTATAATTATTTTTTATGTATTTATAATATGAAATTTTGATTGTATTAAATATTATTTGAACTTGAACGAAAGTATAATTAATTATATTATAAGACCAAACGAAGCATAATAGCGTGAATGGAGATTTCATGGGTTAGTGATTACTTAAATTAGATTTAAATTAAATAATTAAATAAAAGAAAAGGAGAAAGCGAGAAATTTAGCGCTGAGAGAGATTCATAAATTGATTTTTTAGGTAGGCGGATTATATTTAATTGATTGTTGTAGCTGAGCTAGCGGGAGCGGGTACTAGATCGTATTGGTCAAGCAGACTTGTCGACAAAGGTCAGCTGGCGCCCATTGGATTTTTTCCTTTAAATAAATAAAAAGTTTGGCTAATATGTAATCTAGTAAACGAGTGTTAATGTTATTGGCAAATGTTTGCAAATGATATTGATTACTCTACCCGAGGTACCGACAGCCCCGTGATAGGATTTTGTGTAAGAGGGAGGTACAAAGTTCTGAGCGAGTCGTCATTATAAACATTAAACATTTTATTGATTTTATATAAATAATGTTTTTATAAAATTTACGAGACAACGTGTAAAGGGCTAGGTATAATATATTTCAGGTGGCTATTATTCATTATCTTTTAAGCAAATATATATAATTTGTTGATGTTTTTTTGTATAGTGTGTAAAAAGAAAAAATGAGAAAATTAAAAATGAAAATTATAACGTTATAGTTTTCTCTCTTGTGTGTAAAAAGAAAAAAATGAAAATTAAAACATTATAGTTTTCTCTCTTGTAAAAAGATTTGCTGTAACAGAAACAGATGTTTATCTATGTAAATATCAAGCAATGGGTAGAAATTTATTTTTGTTTTATGTATTTTAATATTTGTTTTGTAATGTTACTTTCCAAATCTGGAATGGACTGCTTTTAGCTAAAACCTGTTAAAAGGTTTTTTTTTGTTTTTTTTTTTTGTTAAATATTTAGAACTTGACAAGGGAAGCGGATCTGAATAAGAGAATAACAAAAAATATGTTGAAATGAATGAGAAATTTAATTGAGATAGGGATAGCACATATTTTCCACTGTCAACACTGGATCCCCAAATAAAAATATAACTCTTTTTCTTGATTAATGAATAACTGGAGATATATCAGATTAAAGAAATAGAACATTTTTGGATTAGTAAATAATTGGAGATATTGCATAAGATAAAAGATGGAACATTTTGGATTATTTTAAGAGATAAAAATAAAAAAAATCTGTGAACTTTGAACTCAATTAGCTCTTGGATACTAGAGCAAGGAAGAAGAAGAACCACTAAACATAGAGTAAATCACTGAAAGAATATTTGAATGTCAATATGATGATTCTGGGGAAAAGTTGTAAACATGCTTGGCTATTTCCTCACCACCCACGCAAGGAAATGTGCTACTGATCCTGTTGTCTAACTATGTACAGAAATCTGCATATGACCAAGACTTCCTGCAAATTAGGAAAAAACAATTAGTCAACTGATTTCACATTGAAGCCGAAAATAGAGACATCCGGATAGTTCATATGGCCATATTTTTATATATAGCAAGCTTACACTTATATGTATCTGAACAACATAAGTTTCTGGGGACAGGTAGTGTATTTTTCTTTAAATATATCGTATAATATAACCCAAATATGTATACTATATTTTGTTTCTTATAAAACTTAAATTTAATAATTTTCTAAATGATAACCATTAAAGATATAATATATGTGATTTCATGAGAGTAGTGAGTATTTATTTTTTTAATTTCATTAAGTATATTCCATTAACTTACCAATGTATCTGTGTGATTAGACATGTAAACATATGCTCTAATGTTAACATACCCCATCATCCCCTGTGGTTAGGCCAGCTCTGGGTCGAGCCCTCTTAATTATGCTAATGTAAAATTCCCCATCATTGATCCTCGGGATAATTCTTACTTTGATAGTAGAATTGGTGCTTGGAATTGGATAAATCCGATTACCATAAATATGCTGCTAGGGTACACATTAATAGGAAATACATAAATAAATGTTGTCAGGCAAATAGAGCAAGGTGATAGATTTATTTCATTAAAAACTTTCACTGCATAATATTAATAGAGCTAATAGATCAAAGATGTTGGGATATCTCCAAAATTATTTCCTTAAGTATTATTACGAGAACAAAATAATCACATTTATATTTTTTTTTATGGTAGATAAGATTTAAAATAAATTATCTGCAGGTCAATGGTGACTAGACAGCCATCCCAAAAAATTAAATTGAAATAAAACAATATACATTAAATTAGCAAAAATATAACTGAATGCAACTATGTTTGTTACAATGTACTCCCAATGATGGGGCTCTGAAAAATGGAGAATATTATGAATATATGATTAAAAATATTTTTGTGTGTTTGTATTTTGTTTGAATAAAATAAAATTGTTGTAAGAATTAGAGTAGTAAAGATATTGAAATGTATTGTAGTTTAAACAAATAAAATAGGGCAAGAATAACAGGTAGTGTAATACTTTGTGGGCTGGAGAATTACTCCTGGCATATTTGTTTTTTAAAATATATAAAAGAAATAAGATTACAGTGGAAACAGCAAGCACTAGATAAAAAAAACAATGTGATAGATGAAAACCCATTCATAAAAGATGGACCAATATAATATAGAGAACGAGAAACAGACATGATGGAGAACATTGTGAAAGAATTGGAAGAAAAAATGAAGTTAAGATATCAGGAAATAAGAAAGGAGATGCATGATATGTCAGAAATGCAAAATAGAAATGAAAAAAAGTTTTTGGAATTAGAACAGAAAATCAGTAAAGAAAAGAGAGTAGTCAATTGGAGGAGAGGGAGAGTGATATTGAGAAGGAGCAAAGTAAAAATGAAATAAAAGATGATCAAGTCAAGTGAAAGACAAATGAAAGTAGAAGGTGAAAGTCAGGATATAATTGATGAGAAGAAAGGCCAGATAATGAATGCCAGTATAACAGGAGGGCACAGCAAAATTCCACTGGCCCAAGTCAACATAAAACATTTCTTAAATGTTCAGTTGTTCACCAGTCAGATGGGAGAAATTCCAGTCAAGCATCTCAAAAGTTTACAAGGGTATTTCAGCATCATCCAATGTCTAAAGTAAGTAAAATAGCGATGAGAAAAATAGCAATGACAATTAATGAAAATATTTGGGGTCCAAATCAGAATCCAAAGAATCATAGAAAAGAAGACAAAACAATATCGAAATGGTATTGTGGAAGTGAAGAATGGTGACCGCTGTTTAGGCTAATTTATGATCGGGGGAAATGTCCACCAATACCAAAAGATAGTTTTCCCTGTTAGTAGGTCATTCAAAAGGTTAAAGAACAGAACTGACCACAAAAATTAATATATCGATAAATTTTGGTAATCTTATTCCTCCCAGTTTTAACTTTATTTGTAGATTTCCAATGTTGATGGTCAACGGCTTTTTTGTCTATTACCAAGTGCCAATACTGCTCATTAGCAAGAATCATAGGATCTATTAATAATTTGTCTGACTCAACAATCTTAAACTTATGCCCATCTTAACAATAGCTTGTGCTCAGGGTATGATAGCGTAATGCACCAGAGAAGATGCAGAGAGCAAACTAACTTTCCAAATGACTCAAATATATGCCAACCCATACACAAATATATTACTAAGCTAAATGATAAAATACACAAGTAATTGTGTAACACATGTTAAAATGATTTAATCGGAAATCTATTAGCATTTATAAGAAAAAGACAAAATAGCATAAATCATGTACATGATAAAATATTTTTATAAATTACAATTAGAGAAAGAAAAAAATACATAAAGAATTATATTAACACACGGCTTAATTTGATTGGATTTATGAATTAGAAATGATGCAAAATTTATATTTACTGGTATTTATTAATCAGGAGTCCATCTCCTGACAATGTATTTCTTTTACACAATTTCCAGGGATGGAGATGTAATACAGTAGATCCAATTATTGTGTTTCCTCATTGCAAGTGGTATACTTAGGGCAAT
This sequence comes from Epiperipatus broadwayi, assembly GCA_028023455.1. Lineage (NCBI taxonomy): Eukaryota > Metazoa > Onychophora > Udeonychophora > Euonychophora > Peripatidae > Epiperipatus > Epiperipatus broadwayi. The sequence goes on from JAQFVV010012404.1 coordinate 11,616,380, forward strand.
GGATATCGTAAATGGGTTCTTGTGGCATAGATGGCAAAGAAAGCTGATACGTGAACATGGACCCTGGCATAATTACAACTTTACCCCATGCTATCCATGAAGTTTTCTTTTAGAGTTTTATTTTCAGTTTTACAAACCAACTCATTCATCCAGCAATGAAGATAGTGATGCCAGTTTATTTCACATCGCTTTTACTTTTTTTTCTTTTTCGATATGTCATAGTATTGGCTGGGCAGCGAATTCACTAACCTGAGACAACTGCTTGTAAGGCAGCTGTGCTGACCTCTTGACCACCAACATGTGACATCTCTTTTACTTTTGCGGTAGATGTATTAGTTTTTTCTTTGCATGTTCATCGACAGATTTTTATAAGCTTATTCCTTTCTCCTAGGCTAACTAATTAATAATCAAAAAAAAAAAACTTTCTGTTTCCTTATCTCTGGTATTTTTGTTCCAAAAATATATTTTGAAAAGAATACACAACAAAAGAAAAACTACTGAGCCATATCAATTTTTCCTTATCTTATTTTTGTAAACTTTAGATATACTTTTTTGTTAATTTAAAATATAGACGAATCAAAAGATTTAATTTATAATGGGCATTCCATATTCCTTTGCTTTTTCTTTCTTCTTTCTTTAATTAAAACTATTTTGACAAAGTCTAAGTAAATCAATTCATTAAACTAGAACGAGATAGCAAAAATTAGGTCCATCTGTTTCTAGAACAATAAGAAAGACATTTGACTAAATTGCTGGGATCATAACAGCAAAAATAAAATTTTTACATGCTTTAAATTCTCTCTTTAATTTTACTTTTTTTTCTTTTAAAAACAACATTTATCTATATACAGGTATGCCAAATTTGAATATTAACCCATAGCCACTATCATTCTTACTCCAGTAAAATATGTATGTGCTTGTCTGTGTAACTTCTCTCCAATAAATATATATAACAATAATAACAAAGAAATGAAAAACCCTTCTACCCTCTTTCTCTTTTGTAACAGGGTTTGAAATCAGTTCCAGTTACAATACCCCCCCCCATTCAAAAGACTTCAAAATGAAGTTTATTTCATTTTGAGGGCTTCCCCCAAAAAAACATTCTAACCCCAATACCTTTCTTTCCCTTATTGTAATGAAAGATTGCAGTCTCTCATGCAAGAAATACCCCTATAATTATTGTATAGGCTTTAATGACCTGACATTATATGTATCCTTGATTTCTTGTCTGGTATCTACCCAAAATGCATTCCTGCTCTGACTCTGCTAAAGGATAAAAGGGCATTTGTATAGATTGCAAAATCTCTTGCATATGAACTTTCCAGATTGCTCACATGGGGAGTTTTTTAGTACTCGATCCCCTATTTTGAAATATCGATGAGTCTTCAGTATTTTCTTATTTCTGCATTTGCTTGCTCTAGTCATTTTTTGGTGAGCTAATGTGCAATCACCCTCATGGTCTGTCTTCAGTTTGTGGCAAAACTGTCTTCACCAACCAAGGAATGTGTTATCCTAAATGCAATTGCACTGGCGTGAACCCTGTGGATTCATTAATGGACGAATTTATATAATTCAAAACTTGCAGAAGATGCTTTACCCAACTATGGTGATCATTGGGGGTGTACATCCTAAACATCCTCCATGGGTTTCACTGGGGATTTTGAACAGACATCAATATATGTCTTATGTCTTGTTTACTGATCCACTTTTCCCATTTCCTTGAAGTAAATGGGGTATCATGATTGGACAGGAGGATTTTAGATTTTCCTGCCAATGGGAAATGGCTATTTATGAGGCTCCCGATTGTCTCTTTGACCTTTGTCTGGGCCACAGTGTATGCAGCTACAAATTTAAAGATCATATATGACCACCAAGTATTGTTTTCGGTTAAATGGAGGAAGTGACCCATAATACCATGGCCATCACTTCCCAAGGTTTGGTATCATGGGTGTAGCATAATTTCTGTTCACTGGTTTAGTTTTCATATCTTACATTAATTCAGGACCTTAATGATGCTACCATGCATGTCTGGCCAATAAAACCACTTCCTAATCAAATATTCTGTTTTCAGTGTATCATAGTGCTCACAGCTTGTGAATGTGATTTACCATTGCCTCCCTCAAATGCCTTGGAAGGAATGACCTCCATTCTTCAGGATCATCTTGGATCTTATATTATAGTATTTCATCTCATTTGATATTTCTCTTTTTTCCCACCCAACCTATATTGATTGGCTTCTTTAATAACAGGGCTATTAGTGGTATTAGTTTCTCATCGCTTCTTTGATGGTGGGAAGCTGGTCTAGGTCCTTCTCTACACTTTTATCTATGGTCAAATTGATGCCTACAATGAACAGGTTATCACATTTTAAATGTTGAGGTCGATATTCAGGAGGGTTATGGTTCAAAATACAGCTACAATATTCTCCAACCCTTTGCAGTAGTTTAGTGTAATCATACTCCTGGAGAAATAAACTCCAGTGTACTAATCAGCTATTGGTTAGGTAGATGTGGTTAATGAACTCTAGGTTCTTGTGATCAGTGATTATGATTACTTTCAATCCCAGTAAGAGTGGTCTGAATTTGAAATGCCCATATGATGGCTAATGCCTCCTTTTCTATGGTAGTATAGTTCATTTCAAGGCCCCTGAGTAACTGGCTTATAAAATATAGCACTTCTATTTGGTCTACAATTCTTTTTGTGATAAAATTGCCCCAATCCCATAACCACTGCTATCTGTTTGCATCAAAAAGGGTTTGTCGAAATTGGGGAATGAGAGCATTACTTATTTTTAAAAAACCTCTTTAATATCTTCAAATGCTTGGGCCTGCTCTCCTCACAAATTTCCATGGGACATGGTTCCTTAATAGTTTTAATAATGGTTCCACTTTCTTTGCCAATTGCTCCTGGAAGCAATTATAAAAATTGCAGAGGTGTAAGAAAGAATACCTGTTTACTTGACTGAGGTATTGGAAAATCGCTAAAGGCAACAACTTTATCAGGATGCAGTTGAATTCCCTGGGCCCCTATCATGTGCCCCAAAAATTCTACTTCTTCTCTACACAGAGTACTTTACAGATTTACTTTAAATTCCTCTTTCTTGGCATTCTCCCACGAAAATGTACCTCTCTGAGATGCATAGTGGATGATGCTATTAAGACATCATCTACATATATGGTTACAAGACCTTTGACTTCCAGTGATAGTGCTTGGTCAAGGCACCTTAGTAACCCAACCCCACTGTTTATAAGCCCAAATTGCATTTAAATTGGTACAAATAGCCTCGAACTTAAAGGCAGTATACTTATGGTCTTTGGTGTGTAGGACTATTTGCCAGTAGCTTGCCATTAAATCAAATGTGAAGAGATTTTCTTTCCATTAAATTTGGCCAACAGTTCATGCATGGGTGGAGATACATTGCAATTTGGTACCCTTATTTTATTTACTTGTCTGGCATCCAGTCATAACCAAATGGTTCCATTTTTTTGTCTATCACCACAAGGGGGTAACAATATGGTGATGAGCATTTAGACACTTCCCCATTCCAACATCTGGTCAATTTGCTTCTTTACCTCCCATTTGTACTGATGCAGGATGGGATATGATCTTGATTGAAAGGGTTTTCTCTGATTTAATCTAATCCTTTGCTCATACCCTTGAATTGTACCCAGGACATCAGAGAAAACCTGATTATATTTCATCAGCATTTTTTCCAGCTTTGATTCCCCCATATCCTTTGCCATGCTGGCTTCCTCTACCTTTTCTCTAATAATGCTTTCAATCAGTTCCTCCCTGATTTTCAGCACTCCAACAGAACTGTACAATATGTTTATTACAAATTCCAGCTCCTCATTTTTATATATCAGCTGTTCTTTCTTGTAATCAAGGCTGCATTTGTGCCTGTGTAGGAAATCAGACTCCAGTAGTGCATCATGTATCACATTTTTCATAATTAAGAATATGTTAAAAATGACCTCATTTATCTTTACTTTTACCCACACTTGTTGGGGCTCTATCTTCACCTTATGATTATTCAAAATGGTGACATGGGTTGCTTTTATCTTCTTGAATCTGTGAGCATTGCTACACTTTGTTCCCCAAATCTGACAATGATTTTTGGGCAAATTTGTGGGGCATATTTTGGAACTCTGTCTTCCCACGAGCGTATAAGGTTCCCTATTTATCTCCCTTTCTCTGCATAGATTGAGCTTGATCTGTTTCCTTTATCCATTTTCCTTTTTTGTTTTCTCTCTTATGATCATACATCTGCATTCCATCTATCTTTCCAACTTCTCTGCTTTCTAATCTATGCTGATAGTTGCTCATATTGAACATATCTAACAGTTTATCTATTTCCTTAACTGATTTATTAATCCTTCCCAACATGCACTTTATCACCAAACTAAAATTTTGGCATACTATCCCTACTATTTGCTTCTCTGACATTTTTCATGCTTCCAAACTTCTCAATATAGCTACCTGTCATCTGAAAAGACTGCACACAGTTGTCTGCACTGTGTTCTTGATATTTTTTCCCATCATCTGCCATTTAACCCTTTCTTGTTGGCCTTCTGACCAAAAAGTCTAACATTGTGTATTCTCAAAAGCTTTCTGGGTGACTAGATAGTGAGTTCCACCACATAAGTGCATTCCTTTCTAAGTGGTCCTAGGCTACCATCACTCTAACCTTTTCTGACATTTTATTTATCCTAAAATGTCTTTGTAAACTTTCCACATGTGCTACTGGTATTTCCTCCACTTCACCCTTGAACATTTTTATTTTTACCAGTTCTTGTGTCATGATTTCTTGTTCCATATTTCTCTATGATCTGTTTTTCATTCGTGTTTTTTTTTTGCTTTTATATTTTCTACTGATACTGACAATATGTGCTGTGTTTAATGTTCCAGCCCTTCAACCATTTTGCCATGTGACATTTTTAATGTTTTTGCCCTATTTGCTTATCTACCTCAAAGTTCTATATTTCTTTTCTCTCTTTCCAAAAAAAAAAATTTAAACAGCAACAAATTCTGTATCTAAAAAAAATATATTATATTTTCTCTTTTTAATATTTTTTTTTAACATCGACTCTCACACCTTCTATATCTTTCAGCTGTATGTTCTGTATCTAAAAATTTATATTTCCTATCTGTTTTTTTTTTTAATTTTTTTTACATTGACCACCACACTCTTCGGCTGACTAATTAATAATCCCCCCCAAAAAAAACTATTTCTTTTTTCTTATCTCTGGCATTTCTTCTTTGTTTCAAAAATGTATTTTGAAAAGAATGCACAACAAAAAAAAAGCCACTTAGCCATATCGATTTTTACTAATCTCAATTTGGCTTGAAAGGCCGATATGAATGTAATTACAATTGTATACAGACGCTATAAAAATAAATGCTGATTTATATGTATAATTAAGTTTCAGTTGGAATGACGTTCAGTAAATTCTAGTAAATTTCATCGGCGTCATTCATTCATACGTTATATATAGTAATTTAAAGTGACTGTTCTATAGTCACACCTTCTGTGCCAGTACTTCAGATTTGCTCATATATAAATATTTGAGTCATAGGAATAAGAGGATTCCTTTTATTCCTGCATAAATTCTATGTTTGGTCAGAGGGTATTCATTTATTATTTAACACTTGCAAAAGCGTTTGCATAATTTGGCTTGAAAGGCCGATATGAATGTAATTACAATTGTATACAGACGCTATAAAAATAAATGCTGATTTATATGTATAATTAAGTTTCAGTTGGAATGACGTTCTGTAAATTCTAGTAAATTTCATCGGCGTCATTCATTCATACGTTATATATAGTAATTTAAAGTGACTGTTCTATAGTCACACCTTCTGTGCCAGTACTTCAGATTTGCTCATATATAAATATTTGAGTCGTAGGAATAAGAGGATTCCTTTTATTCCTGCATAAATTTTATATCTTGTTTGGTCAGAGGGTATTCATTTATTATTTAACACTCGCAAAAGCGTTTGCACAATTTGGCTTGAAAGGCCGATATGAATGTAATCTCATTTTTGTAAACTTTAGAACCACTTTTTCGCTTAATTTAAAATATAGACAAAAGAAGTCAAAAGATTTAATTTATAATGAACATTCCACATTCCTTTGCTTCATTTTTCTTTAATTAAAACTATTTTAACAAAATCTGAATATTTAAAGTAACTCAATTCATTGAACTAGAACGAGATAGCAAAAATTAGTTCCATCTATTTCTATAACAATAAGAAAAACATTTGGCTAATTAATTCCTGGAATCATAACACCAAAAAGAAACTTTTTACATACTTTAAATTCTCTCTTAATTTTACTGTTATTTTCTTTTAAAAACATTTATCTATATACATGTATGCCAAGTATGAATATTAACCTGTAACCACCATTGTTCTTTCTTATCCCAATAAAATACATATGTGCTTGTATGTGCAACTTCTCCAATAAATAATAAAATAAATATATATATAACAATAATAACACATGAAGAAAATAAAAAACCCTTCTACCCTCTTTCTCTTCTTTTATAACAGATTTGAACTCAGTTCCTGTTACAATATAAACCATAGCTTATAATATAATCATATGATCAAGCACTAATTGCCATTAACAAATATCTCTGGTGCATCTAGGATATGACTTCACATATTAATGACACCTAAAAATATAATTCAATTATTTAATTACATGTAAATTCATGACTCTTGCACATATACATTCAAAAGAAAGTTAGTCTACTAGCATACTTCCAGTATAAATCTTGGTAAACTTATACATAAATTAATAATAAATTAAAAAGATAGTCAGTCTTTGGATCCTACTTGTAAAACGGTATCATCAACTAATAATACACAATATATATACACTTTTGATTCACTTCCCTGATGCACTTCACAACTGCCTACTTTCTGCATGGCATCCCAAACTCTTTGGTCGCTGCCTTGCAAACATGTTGGCTTCACATTAGAGCACTGCACCTGCACTTAAGCTTCTTTCAGCTATTGTCACTAAAGTTCTCTCTGCACTTGTTCACTTGGCAAATTCACTGGAAATTAGAACAAAACACGTTGTTGCTTTCTTTATTAAGTTTGTTGTTGTACAATGGAATTCATCTTAGACTTATCTCCATATAAGGCAATTTCCATCTCTTTAAATTAATTAGTCTCTTATCAAGAAATATTTGTAATCAGCAAATTTCTTGGAATTTATCGATCACAATGTTCTTATCACAATGTAAATTTATTAATTAAATTTAATGCTTATCAGTTAATGATCTAAAATATATTTCTCTAATATATTTTATACTTTTTTTGGAGTGTATATTTTTTACAAAATATACCACCTCCCCCACTCCAGAAAAATCCTTTTCTGATTAATTGATGTAACCTTGAAAATTATGTAAACTCTTCTTTTTCCTTGCCACCTTGAGTGCTTTTTTCTCTTGCTTGGAGAAATTCTAGATTTTTCCTTGATCTTCAGTTTTTGTGTCTGACAACTCACTGTCAAAAGATTGCCATTCTTCTAAAAAAATCTTTAAAGGTGTCTATTTCATTTTCTTGTAGCTTCATTTCATACTGTTGCCAACTCTCTATCTGTTCAGAAAACTCTTTCCTTTTTCCTTCCATTCTTCAGCTTCTTTAAGCAGCTGATTATTCTTCTGCAGTAAACACTGATTTTCTTGCAATTTCTAATCCAGCTCATTATATAATTCACTATTTGTGGATTCTAAGACTTCTGATTTCTTTTCTAATAGGTTCACCATTGATTTCAATTCTTGCAGTTAGGTCTGTAATTTAGTGATCTCTATTTGGCATTTCATATTATTCTGTTTTCTGATCCTATGTTTGGGGTGTCCTCCTTGCAAAATGGTCCTATTCCTCATGGCAATGCTTTGCTCTTTAGTTGCTCTTTAGTTGATATATAGTTAATGCTACACATTCTATCATTTGTGCTACACATTCTATCATTTGTGCTTGGATTACATTTTCTTTGTCGACTATCCCTTTCTGGTGATTCTTTACATGTACGTGCAAGGTGGCCTTTCCATTTATAGATATGACATTGTTAAACACAGTCTACAGTCTTTTTTTAAGTGCCCTAGTTTTCCATAGCAAAAACACTATTTTTATTCTAAAGCCTTTGTTCACATAGAAAGTATTTTTAATTTCTGTTTCACGCTGTCTTATATTCTGTTGTTTTGCAGTAATTTTTGTTACTGAAAACTGCCATCTGTTCCACAACATGGGCCACTCCCTTTTTAATGGCTTCTTCAAACTTTAATTCTGCAGTGGCAAGCAGGTTTTGATGGAGACTGTTCTCTGATATGACTAAGATTAATTGATCAAGCAGAATTTTGTCTACACACTCCCATATCCACACTCTTTAGACAGTTATTTTAATATGAATCCAAACTGTTTTATCAATTCACTCTTTCATTGCCTCCTGTTTCTCAAAGCTAATCTGGCAATGTGTCTGGTTTGTCTGGGACTAAAATATTCATTCAGCTTATTAATTATCTCTTCATATTTTATTCCTTCTGCTATAGGTATATCAAAATACTTGTTTATAATGTCCATGACATTTAGTTTCAACATACACATTAAAGCAGTTATCTTCCTCTTATTGTCTTTGACTCTGTTTAATAAGAAATTTTTTTCCAAATGTGTGGTTTACCATGGCCACTGACTAGGATTAGTCACATCAAATTGCATTATTACCAACTGACCTAGTGACATTTTTAGTATTCCCTAAATTGTTTACTTTTCACAACTTAGCTTATTCACTACTCACTGGTTCAATGCAACTGTGCCAATAATTTTCTGTGTCCTCAATTATGACCAGACGACCAGCAAACAAGTATACAATAAACAATAATAGTGAAAAGTTCTTGCTACTCATGTACACAATATATATATATAGTTCACTTTTGATTCACTTCCCTGATGCACTTCACAACTGGCTACTTTCTGCATGGTTTACAAAAGTCTTTGGTTGCTGCCTTGTGAACATGTTGGTTTTGCATTAGAGCACTGTACCAGCACTTAAGCTTCTTTCAGCTATTGTCACTTAAATTTTCTCTGTACTCGTTCACTTGGTAAGTTCACTGGAAATCAGAACAATGCACTTTGTTGCTTATTCTATTTATAGTTTGTTATTGTAGGATGGAATTTAACTTAGCCTTTAATTACACACAATTAATTACTTACCTTCATATAAGGCAATTTCCATCTCTTTAAAGAAATATTTGTAATCATCAAATTTCTTGGAATTTATCGATCGCAATGTTCTTATCGCAATTAATGTAAATTTATTAATTAAATTTAATGCTCATCAGTTAGCATCTAAAATATATTTCTCTAATATATATTTCTACTTTTTCTGGAGTGCACAAACTTATATTAATGTAAATATAAATATTTTATAAAATATGACAGTGATAGTCAGATTAATGTGTGAAGGAAGTCTGCAAATACATGAGACTTGATAATATTGTTCGGATCTCAAAAAAGTTAAAAATCTTTTTTTTTCTTTTAAATATCTATTGTGAAATTAAAATAAATTTTTCATAGAAAAAAACTTCCAATTTCCAGATGATTTTTTATATCACAAAAATGAGTTTCTTTGAAACATTTTTGGTCAACGCTAGAAAAATACTTGTTGTATTTTGTTAGAGTTCATTAATTAGTTTTTTAAATTAAACCATTGAAAGTTAAAGGCGCTTTGCCTATTCTGAATTACTATATATTTTTTTCCATGTGTCATAGAATTGGCCAGGAAGCAAACCAACTAACCCGGGACAACTGCTTGTAAGGCAGCTGTGCTGACCTCTCGACTACCAACACTTGACAATTACTATATATTTTAATCTGCAATTTTGTAAACAATATACAACTTTTTAAGTCCCAACAGAATTAAATTTCTCTACAAGCACAAAATACACTTGATGATAATATGAAATTAAATAATATTGATAATCCTACTATAGACAACTCAATAATAATAAGGAATATCCCACCATTGCAATTAAATTGAATTTGTACATAATGGATACCTTGATCAACAGCAACCCCCCTATTAAAATCATCTTTTTTACACAAATGGAAGGTCATCAAGAAAGAAAAAGGAATGGAAGATCCCTGACCCAGAATATGAAAAAATGAAGGTGGTGATTCAAATTTTGATGTAAACAATATTAAAAATGTTAAAACTATCACTGCTATTGAATAATTGGACTCTAACTCTGCACAGAAAAATAGTCTAGCCACATAGAGTGATAAGTTATGTCATGTTTACATTGTCCTAAAAACAATCAGGCTCAGAAAACAATGCAAAGGATATGTGGGCTAGTAATGAAAAAATTTATACAAATTTACATCAAATTTTCCTTAGTAATTCACTATACAACCAGATTTCTGCATGCATTTTAATAATTAACTCAGATAATTATTTAATGTTCTCAGTTTACATTGGTTCATACACCCATTAGGTAAGTTTGTATATAAACATATATTAATGGTGCAGTTTAAAATAGGAGCTTTCAATGTTTGAAACCTAAACTCTAGGAAAAATATATCATTTGGTAAGACACATTTATTTGCTCGATTTAAAACCAAAATTTTACTGTGAATCATCAATAAACCTAGCTAAAACAACTCCCATCAATTTTGTAACAGGTTCACATATACCCTCAGCAGGATCAGGAATTATAGTAAAGAAAAAATACTCAATTAGTTCATTTAAGATTCTATTAATTGATGCACATGTGCTTATTGTAAATCTCTGTCACAAAGCAATCACAATAACAGCATTTGTTTACATACTCTTGGTCCAACAATAATCAACAAAATTGTTCCAATTTTGCATTCAAAGTTTACAGCCCCAATCCACCACATCTTACTGCTGAGGGGAATTAAATAAGTCCTATGATAAATTTTTTAGCAAATGATTACACACTTTAACATTTTGCTAAAGAATTGGGAAACCTCTTGTCTAGGTAGCTCCATCTTCTTCAACAATAGCAGACATTCGTCATTAATTGAACTGGTAGTTTACTCCCCAATGTTACACCATTTAATAAACTCTAACTAATAAATTCATCTATTTCTGATCATGCTGCACTTATTATGGTGAATAAAACTTTTTCAGTAGCAAACTAATTAGCACAGACAAAACTTTATGTATACTACTTCCATCACACCCACCCAGAGTTTCTAGATCCAGAAATATATATTTATCTTCACAAAATTAAAAATCCTAAATAGACCCAGTTCAAAGATGACTAGCCTATATAAACAAAATATCCCACACTAACAAATGGATCACAAGAGATACTCCCTCCCCTACAAGACTTCTTAGGGTCATAGAAAAGCTCCGTGAATTAATCTTCCTCACTATCTGCTGAAGAAAATCATCCAAGGGTTCAGGTGCTCCAAAATGCATATAAATTAGTTAACTCTGCACTCAAAGAATATCTAGTCATCAAAAAGAAAAGATTATTTCCAAATCAAATGTATGTCTGTATACTTAAACAAAATATAATATATCTTATAGATCTTAGCCAAGCACCAATGATATGTGTCACCCCTGCCCTCAAACTGCAGGATCAAACATTATGTGGTGAATATATTTGAGCCAATTTTTTTCACTTCAATGACAACCTACAAAAAGGGAAAACTTTCAATCTTCCTTCCCAATTCTTAGGCATCTCTAAAAAGTACATCTCATTCACAGTTCCCAAATTCTTACAAAAAATAAATATGATAGCACATTCATGTTAACCAGCCATTTATGGCATACCACAATCAATTTTTCTCAAATTATTTTATGACCCAGTATCTATCAAATTTAGCTGACTTTATACTGGGGAAAATACACAGAATTCAATGTTTATGTCCAATCTCTTTGATACTTTTTTGAAAAAGTAGAAAAAATGAATCTACACTAAAGAATCAATGACCTATATCTATGAGCCCCTTTGACATCAAAATCCTAGAATCTATGCTAAGACAAACTAGAATCATTCATACTACTCCTACTATCCAAATTTGAATTTGCAAAAAAAAAAGAGTCATCTACTACTCAAGTAGCCTTCCTCTTCAAAACAGTTATGGATACAGTGAAAAAAAAATACAGCCTCATAGTAGTACAACTAGACATCTAATTAGCTTTTAACTCTATACCATAGATAAACTAATAAGCTTGCTCACAAAAACCAAAACCCCAAAAGTTATTTATATATATTGACTAAACTTTTGCTAAGTAAAAAAATCTATATAAATCTTAACGTAATATTCACATATTTTTTCCTATCCCCATGCTAGTTGTAATTGATTTATTTCAATATTTTTAATGTTATATATATATATATATATATATATATATATAATAACAGGATGGATATTGGTGTTTAAACCATGAGGGATCTGAGAAATTGTTTGTTTATCCTCAAGTAAAAATAAAATAAAATTTAATATCAAAGAGATGAGCATGAGAGATCACTCTAAGATTAGTCCAGTTAACTCACTAGAGTAACTGTAAGTATAATTAAATAAATCATCAGCATTATCAATATAAAATATAATAAGTATATGCCATTACATTTCTTTCAAATATAACTGAAAAAAATATAAAATAATCCTCAAGTATATATATATATATAATATTTCAAATCGATGTCTGTATTTCTTTAAAATAATATACGCAACTTTATAAATAAATATTTGAAAATACAGTAATTAAAAGTCTATAAAAATTATATGTATAACTATAACTTAGAAGCGCTTTCACTACCTTGTAGCTTTGTCAACTATCACATTTAAAATGTCAACTTTCCCATAATTCAATGTCAACTTTCCCATAATTCTGTGATCTTAACGTTTGCTGCTTGCCGATTAATTAAATTTTGCTTGTATTTATATATTAACATCGCCTCTTTAATTTTTCTTTTATTATTATTTCTTTCAGTTTCCAATATTTTTACGTTGTTATAATCAAAATCAAAACCATATATACATGATTTATTATGGTCATAAAAAACAGAAGCTGATAAATTATCACTATTTTTAATATTTTGTTTCGTATTTTGAACCCTTTTAAATAATAATACGTGCTCTTTTGTTCTTTTTTCCAATGTGCACCTCGATTCACCTATATATCCACTACCACACCTACATGTCCATTTGTAAATGATACAATTTTTATTTGTCAATAAAGTTTTATCTTTTGAATTGTTTATTAATTTATTTAATGTAGGTGGTGCATAAAATGCAATATCGCATATTCCTTTATAAATTTTCTTAATGAAACTTGCCTGTTGATTAGATATATATGGTATTGATATCCACAACTTTTTATCAGAAAAATTAACATTATTATTAATATTTTTATATTTAGAAGTAAAATTTTTAACAGTATAATATACACAATCATAATTGTATCCAACATTTAACAACTCATTACAATAAATTTCAATATTTTTAGTTTTATCTGATGCATATTTACAAAGGTTATCATTTCTAAATAAAAAGGACTTCAAACCTGCCATTTTATGTGCTTGTTATTAAAATCGGATTATGAAAATAAAGTTAGTACTCAAATGAGTATTCTTAATTTTATAAAGGTTAATAAGGTAAATATTGAAAGTTTACATGTTCAATTTATTAATAACATTTTTAAAAAAGCCAAAAATAATGTAATTGATAATTCTACTTATTATACGATTTATCCCTCGGCTGCAATATGTCCTAGGGTATTTTCAAATATAAAGTTACATAAAGAAAAAGAACCATTACGATTAATGATTGATTTTGGGGGCACATTTTATTATGAAGCATGTAAATTAATTGAGAAAATGTTACAGGAAATTCTTGGTTTTGGTTTGTTTACAATAAGTTCATCATTTGATTTCGTTGGTAAAATTAATAATGTTGTTATTGATAATTATGATGTAATTTGTACCTTGGATGTCAGTGAAATGTATGGATCAATTGACAGAATGACTTCTATTGAATTAATTAATAATGCATTAAAGTTAAAAAATGTTAACGTTAAAATAATAAAATTTATTGTTGAAACATTAAGCTTTATTGATGAAAACATTTATGCAATTTTTAAGCACGAATTTTATAAAATGAATAATGGGTGGCCGATGGGTCTTCCTACAGTTGCCCAAATATGTAATTTTGTTATATCAACATATGAAGAAAATATTTTAAAAAAGGATCATTATCAGAAAGATATTATTTTATACAGTCGATATGTTGATGATGTTTTTGTTTGTGGAAAGCCAAATGCTATTAATGATTTGTTTAATGAATTAAATAATATAAAGGGTTTAAAGTGGATTAAAACAGATGAAAATTCAATGAGTGTTCAATTTTTGGATCTCAAGATTACTAGAAATAAGGATAAACTGGATTACTATATGACTCTTAAACCAATAGCAAAAAGAGGATATATTCCATATGAATCAAAAGTACCAATGTCACATAAAATGGCAGGTTTGAAGTCCTTTTTATTTAGAAATGATAACCTTTGTAAATATGCATCAGATAAAACTAAAAATATTGAAATTTATTGTAATGAGTTGTTAAACGTTGGATACAATTATGATTGTGTATATTATACTGTTAAAAATTTTACTTCTAAATATAAAAATATTAATAATAATGTTAATTTTTCTGATAAAAAGTTGTGGATATCAATACCATATATATCTAATCAACAGGCAAGTTTCATTAAGAAAATTTATAAAGGAATATGCGATATTGCATTTTATGCACCACCTACATTAAATAAATTAATAAACAATTCAAAAGATAAAACTTTATTGACAAATAAAAATTGTATCATTTACAAATGGACATGTAGGTGTGGTAGTGGATATATAGGTGAATCGAGGTGCACATTGGAAAAAAGAACAAAAGAGCACGTATTATTATTTAAAAGGGTTCAAAATACGAAACAAAATATTAAAAATAGTGATAATTTATCAGCTTCTGTTTTTTATGACCATAATAAATCATGTATATATGGTTTTGATTTTGATTATAACAATGTAAAAATATTGGAAACTGAAAGAAATAATAATAAAAGAAAAATTAAAGAGGCGATGTTAATATATAAATACAAGCAAAATTTAATTAATCGGCAAGCAGCAAACGTTAAGATCACAGAATTATGGGAAAGTTGACATTGAATTATGGGAAAGTTGACATTTTAAATGTGATAGTTGACAAAGCTACAAGGTAGTGAAAGTGCTTCTAAGTTATAGTTATACATATAATTTTTATAGCTTTTAATTACTGTATTTTCAAATATTTATTTATAAAGTTACATATATATATATATATATATATATATATATATATATATATAAAGAGAATTTAATAATTTTATTTAAATTAATATATATATATATAATGCTCAGATGGCAAAATAATTATATAATTCTTTAAAGTTTAAAATCTAAAAACAAAATTGTTTTAATATAAAAGAATTTTTAAAAAAATGCTGTTAGTTAGTTATTTTTAATCTTAGAATGGAAATAATATTCTATATTGACGTAATTGCAAACAGGCCCTTGGGCATAAAGTCAGATAAGAGATAAATTAAATTAATATTAGTGATAAAATATTTGAGTTCCCATTCTAAAGAAAGCTGACCAATAACAATGGAGATAAGCACATGGTCCACAGAGAAAAGTGAAGTCAGGCAAGATCGATTCTGGAATTTGATGATAAGAATTCACAAAGATATAAAAAGAAAACTTTGAAGTTGAGATTTAGATTGGATTACTCGTGCTAATTGTGTCTTATTTAAATATATTTACAAATGTATTGCGGATCACAAAAATGTAGGGATCAGCAATAATACACGTTTCCCATGTTTGCACCAGTTGTGGCGGTCTCCAGAGTATGATGGTTCCCAGAAACTGGCCAGCAATGGATTTGTCTCCACCTAGAACAATGTGAAATAGAAAGAACTTTGAATTGTATCAAGTACTGCAAAGATGGACTTTACCTACAGAATTGGAAAGTATAAACTTTTGTTTTAAATGAAAGATAAACCTTAATTATATAATATGAACTTTTTCAAGTAGTAATTTTAAATGCCATTTAATTTTAAAAGAAATCTTTTATCTGACTAAAATTTTAAATTATTTATATATATATATGTGTGTGTTAATATCATTTTCAATCTTGTAATTTCTTTTAAATTAATAATTTAAAATAAGCGTAAATTGCTGCATAGATTCGTAATATTAGGTTAGTTTAAGCTGTGTTAATTTTGGGCTAATTGTTTCATAGTTAAATTGGTACTGGTGGATAAATGTATGAATGTCTTATGTCAATGTAATTTGAGTAGGTGCATTAGCATACAGGGCATAATACCCATTTGAATGTATGACCCAAAAGAGTAGTCATCACATTGTCAATGGTCATAGACGTATTTCCTATGCCATTGATTTTCTTACTCTCTGGTTGGAACAGTAAGCCAGTGAAGATTCCTACTTCATTTACAGAGCAGCTCATATATTTCAAATAATTTATTTTTTTGTATCACAAATTGGGCAGTGGATCTTTCCTGTCTGTTGGTGAAGTTTATTAATGATAATGGGGAAGATGCTCATTCCTTCCCATCATGTTTCGTTATTTCTCTAATGATATCATGCTACAGACATGAATTCCTGTTAGCATGATTGTCTTATGCTAATAATGTCATTTTGCATTGGTCACATCGATATATCAGTAAGCTAGTGTTGGTTTGAATGTGGGATTTTAGCCTAGAATTAAAAGGGATTCGGTTGGTTATATGCATAATCTATGTAGCATATTCACGTTTATTAAAATTATATTAAATCAATTAAATGCTTTCATCTGTGCATATAATTCAAATCAAATATATTCACTAGTTAATTTAATTTTTCAGATTTTTTTTAATGTGTGTGTGTGTAATAATAAAATGTTTTGTTTAATTAATTTTGGCAGTAACTTATTTTATATATTTTATTAATAATATTTAAAATTAAGAATTAATTTGAATATACAATGTGATATTTTAAACTCAGCTTTTCTCTGAGCTAGTGACTGGTGCTTTTGGTTTGATAAAAGAGTAACCTCACTCGTGTGTATCTGCCTACTATATAAATTTTCTAGGTTCTAATAGCCTAGTGGTGCCCTGGCATGGCAGATTAGGTTAGGGAGGTTCCATCGACCATTATAAATTTGTATAAGTAATACTCAAGTATAAGAACTCATTCATTATCATGAATGATCAACAATCAAAATAAATCAACAGTCAATATTGTGACTGGATTTGAAATGAGTCTACTGTAGACCAGCATAACTATTTAGCCGTTAACTATTTAGCCTTTGCCAGCTTGGGAAATTATTTAAACATAATTTGGATTCACAAACTTAAGTGCTAATCCATAGAATATACTATCCATAAAAAACAATAATGCTGGGATATTAAAACATGTTGATCATTATCAATGCTCTGGCCACTTAGTACCCTTAGTTGTACTAGCCAACTATAAACTTAAATTCTGATAAATACTAAACTAAATAAAAATGTAGTGCACAGACTTTAAAGAATATTCTCTTTGTACCAATCCAGGGATGGCCATCATCATCAACTGGATGAGGATCATCATCAAGTGGATATTCATACACTAATGTACTCCCCTTCATATAACAGATCCTTATGCATGAATATAAATCAAAGAACATACGCTCTATAACTGTTATTGTGATCAAGAAATGATGCAAGATATAATATTCTAAAACTTTAGAATTAAATTCACTGGAATAATTTTAACAATGAAATACAAGTTTATTAACAACAATAAGAAAAATAACATCGAAGACTTTAGAATACAGCTATACATATAATTTAAGCTTTTTGATTTTGATTAACATACAAAAAAACACATTGTGATTTTCAGTACTTCTTAATAGGTTTCCATAAAACACATAGATGTATATATCTGCACTCAGATTAAAATTTACATATATGTGTTGACTAATATAAAAATTCAATTTATTACTTTGTGATTTACTTATATGTTCCAATATACAACTCCTATAAATATTCACATACAGACATGTAATACAATTTCTGGACATATTTGAATCATATAAAAATACAATAAATGATTAAAATTTACCTATACTAAGTTTACATAAACACACATATATTTTCACACAGATGTATGGTAAAATAATTGATTAACATATTTGATTTGTCAGTTTAAAAATAAATTTTAAGTTATGACATTTTTTTTTATTGAATGTATATAAAATCCATTTGTTATTTCTTTACTGATTACAGTTTTCTTTTTTCTTTAAAAAAAATTATTACTATCAATTCATTGACAGCTTTTAACAGTCTTTCTTATAATAGGTCATTGTTAATTAAAATTTATAAACATCTTTACATTGAAAGTATATAAATTTCACTTATTCTCTTTTAAAAAAACATAAAATTATCTATGATTAAAATCCTTTATTTTAGACTTTTAACTTAAGTAAAAGCTACTTACTTGTACTTTAAAATGTCAATTCTTTATTTTAGACTTTTAACTTAAGTAAAAGCTACTTACTTGTACTTTAAAATGTCATTTTTAATGAATTATTTGAAACAACTCACCAAATATACTTCATGTATATAAATTTATCTTTGCTTCTCTGCATATAGCTGAAACAGCATATATATAACTAACTCTTCATCAACCAACTGATGGTTGATCTTGATGGGAGTCCAGGATTATCATCATTGGGAAAGATATAACCCAGATAACTGATGGTCTACAGTGATCTGTTTGTCTAAGATTGGCTAGATCACCATCTTCTATAACACATTTACGGCTATGAAACATTGGAAGTGACCCATTTTCCTGCAGGAGAATTCAAACTTCTCTAGTGAACTATAGAATAGCTTCTGAACTTGCCCTATTTGCTTTCAATTAGATCTTCATGGGAGTTGTGTCTAACTCTCCTAACACCAACTACTGCCAGTCAACTACTTCTCAAAATAACTACTACAACTAGCTCTAATCTTTTTATTAAACCTTTTTATAGCTAGAGTGGGGTGATAAAATACATTAATTAAAAATGTTTTTGTCTCTAATCCCTTTGAAAGCAACTTTAAATTTTATCATATGATTTACAAAGATTTCAAAATAGATAGTAGAATTTTGTTCAAAAATTTATACAAGCATTAATTAAAAGATTTCAAAAATAGATAATAGAAATTTTTACAATTATCAGATTTATTTTAACATAAAACATGCTTATTCTAATTTCAAAATTAGAATTCAATACAAATATTTATTAGACCTTTTTTAACTGTTTATTTATAATAAAATTTTATTTTAAATTCAAAATTATTTAACCATTTACTGTTATTTTATTCCAGAAAAATGAAGAAAATACCTACAAAATTTTTGTCTGTTTATTTCTACTTTTCCTTTCAGCTTTATATATATTTGTGCACACTGACCATATTATTGTATGCCATGTAACACAAATTTTATAATATATATATATACAATGGCTGAGCATCCTTTTGGACGGTGAAGCCAGATTCATAGCACTCATGAAATGCATTGTATAATTTATATGGATTGCTAATTTATGTTAATTAATAATTTACATATTCAATTTTTTAAATAGTTGAATATTTTCTTTTTGTTGATTGTGAGGGAATTGTTAGAAATAAATCATGCTTGTTTTAATCTTTCACTATCTGTCATTTTATACAGTACAGATAATCTTAACATTTACTGGGTTGAAAATGTGGCCAGACTGCTGTTTGTACTCTAAGAAAATGGATTTATATTTTAACAGTCCATCCATAATCTTATTCTAAGAATTTGAGTGAGAACAAGTTATTACTCCAAGCTTGGAGTAGGTATATTTATGAGCATGGCGTAATTTCCATCTCAAGCACCAATCTTATCAATTAATAAGAATTATACCCATCGAAAACAAAGGAAAAGGTTCCAGTGGACTGCTTTTGGGTACCTTATCCAGACTAGCTCAATCTCAAGGTCTGGGCGACAATATCTATTGGGAGAATGAAGCTCAAGGTTATCTTACAAAGATGTCATATATATATATATATACCTTTATAATTTTCCTATCTGCCCTACGAATCTTATTATAAATAAAAATCCCATAATTCAAATAAAGACACAAGTTCTAAGATTTATTAATACACATATATATTAATATCTCAAACATACGACTCATTCATTCTGATACATATATATAAGATTAATATACACACTCAAGAAAAGTGCAACTACCCATCAGAGTTGTATTCATTAAATGATTTAATCTATTTTTTAATTATTGTTTGGAGTTCCATGATCATTTCACTTGCTGGAAATAGGCAGCAAAATCTTCATAGATAAACTTCAAGCTGGTCACATAATAGCTGTCCACTGGGCTGGTCCAACAAATCCACATGATTCTTATTACCCCAGCATTTCAATGGAGTTCATCCATTATGATTAATTTTTATTAATTAATAATCACGTTATGAAATTTACTTTCCATGCTTCTTT
This sequence comes from Epiperipatus broadwayi, assembly GCA_028023455.1. Lineage (NCBI taxonomy): Eukaryota > Metazoa > Onychophora > Udeonychophora > Euonychophora > Peripatidae > Epiperipatus > Epiperipatus broadwayi. Next base: position 11,636,971 of record JAQFVV010012404.1, read on the forward strand.
CTTTCTAACCGTCCCTTTTTCGAATCACTACAAAATCAAAATATATATATATAGTTCTTTTTTTTAATGCTCTTTCACCTCACATTTTTTTTTATCTATCCATATGCTGATGACCATATCTCAGGAATGCTTTTAGCTTCCATTGTTCCAAAATACTAAATTGACCAGTTCTTGCAATTCCGATGACCAGTGTCATTAACCAAAATTGCCCGCAGCACAACTTTCAATTCTTTTTATTACTCTCCAGCCTTATATGTTTAATTTGCTTTCATTAAGAAACATGTGCTACTAATAACATTATTTAAATCTATAACTTACAATATTAATAAACAACAATAATATATAAAACAAAAATATAAAATGCAACTCCACACATTACTGCTTCTCTTCATCTTCACATATAACTCTGTTAGTAATTAATTCTACACAACACAATAACATGTGTAATAAATATATATGTATATATTCATGCCTTTAAATGGTTAATGTATTTTACTCACACTCTTGTGTAACAGGGTTTGAATGAATATCTATAAATGATCTCACATCTATCAATTTAATTCATAATAACAATCACAATAAACACTCTTTTGTAATTATTATTGTCCTTCACTTTCTTTAGTATCTGTATTCGAACCCAGCTACTGTTACATACCTCCCTGGTGAAATAGCCTTCAAATACCATCTGGGTATTTTAATGGCTTCTTAACAGCCTCTTACCTATCCTTTATCTGTACCATCCTTTCACTTCGGTGGCCATGGCTCCTTTCCTTGACCATAATTTGGCCTGTCTAGTGGATGCCAAGCTTTTGGCTCATACTGCCATCTCGGTCCATAATTATCATCACCTCTTTTTCTATAAGTTGCATCTCCATAAGATCATTCTTCTTCCATCCTAAGTTTAGCACTTTGTTGATCTTGGACTTCCTTTCCTCATTCCAACAGTATGCTATGGTCATATGTGCTTATGTCCAGTGCATTAAGTAATTCTGCCACTTCCCCAATAGATGCCTTTCCCATCCCCAACATCATTCTTTCTACATTCATAGGTATATTGTACCTTACAATTTGAATGGTGTGACCTTCTGACAAATTACATGCATCCAGTGTCCTCAGCCTCACCACCTGGTTATGAAAGAATTGAGAGAAATTTTCTTGCTTCCCTTCTTCATATTTCTCTTGCATAACTTGGTATTGTACAAGCTCCTGGCGGTCTTTCCAACCAGAAAGTCTCCCGTATCTTCTTCTGGTATTCCTCAAAGGTTGTGGGTTGTTGGGACAATGAATCCCACCATGCTTGGGTGTTCCCACTTAGATTGCTACATGCCATCACTAATTTATTTTCCTCTGGCATGGGATTCATACCAAAGTATCTTCATAGGCTTTGCAGATGTTCCAGGGGAGCTTTCCCCATTTGGCCTTCAAACAGCTGTATCTTTAAAAACTGGTTCACGTTGGTATGCATCGCCATACCCATACAGTTTATCATGTTCCTTGGTCTTTCTGCCTCACAAGCCTTCAGCTTCCATTTTACACTCCCCTCTCATTCACCTAAACTCCCTTCTATTTCTTTATTGTTCAACTTCTCACCCTTTTCCTTACTTTCTTTTTCATTTTCCTCATACTCCCTTTTCCCTTGACTACTTTCACTTTCCATCCCTACTCTCTGTTCTATATTCTGAAATCTTATTTCAAACCTCTTGCCCATTTCCTGAATTTGGAGTTCTAGACTTTCTAATTTTTCTAAAATTATCTCCATTATGTTTAGTTCTTTCTTTCTCCTCCCTCATCTTCTGCTGTTCCATTCTTATTTTTTGACTTCATTTTCTCTGTACCTATTTATTCTGTTAGTGTATATCTATTACTCTTCCAATTAAATGTGCCAGGTTCATCACCCCGACTCTCAGTGGTATACTGAATGACCTACCTGCTAAACCTTCCTCCACTCATTTCTACCCTTATGAAAAGATATTGTATAATATCCCAAATATTGGTAAAATAATTAAATCCCTATTTTATCAATTATGTGACTTTATATATATATATTGCGCTGAACAAACCTTATCGATCATAAACATTATTTTCTATTCTGACTACTTGAGAACTTTTCTGTAAGTATACATACATATCGCAAAATATGCCAGCATTTAAATATATTTCTAAACTCTTTCTGTTTTCTCTTTTTTTAAAAAAAAAAAATTGTTCTCCAACTTTCGTTGGGAAGCCCTTTTTAAATTTCATCATTTTAAGTTTCGTTCTCCAACCTTCGCTGCCCCATTCGTTGGGAAGCCATTTTAACAGTCTACCCATAATCTTATTCTAAGAATTTGAGTGAGAACACCCCAAGCTTTGAGTATGTATATTTATGAGCATGGATTAATTTCCATCTCAAGCACCAATCTTATCAATTAATAAGAATTATACCCCTCGGAAACAAAAGAAAAGGTTCCAGTGGACCCCTTTTGGGTACCTTATCCAGACTAGCTCAATCTCAAGGTCTGGGAGACAATGTCTATCGGGAGAATGAAGCCAAGGTTATCTTACAAAGACATCATATATATATATATATATACCTTTATAATTTTCCCATCTGCCCTACGAATCTTATTATAATAATCCCATAATTCAAATAAAGACACAAGTTATAGTTAAATTTTAAGATTTATTAATACACATATATATATTAATATCTCAAACATACGACTCATTCATTCCGATACAAACATATATATAAGATTAATATACACACTCATGAAAAGTGCAACTTCACATCAGAGTTGTATTTATTAAATGATTTAATTTATTTTCTAATTACTTTCTTTAAGTCGGAATAAAATGCATGTTTCGTAATTTATTATTAAATGTTCATTTAATATATAGAGAGAAAAGGTCAAAGTTACCTCATTTGATAGCGAACATTCGCATGTTTAAGGCAGATGATCTGTAAGCACCCAGTATTATAATGGTGATGTTTTTAGTGAGAGTTGTTGATCTGAAAGATGATGAAAGATTCCATAAGATTTTCACATAAGATAATCCATTCTAGAGATTAGGTAGATAATTCTAAACTTGGTTGAACAAAAGTTCTGGCTGTTTGGAGTTCCGTGATCATTTCACTTGCTGGAAATAGGTGTCAAAATCTTCACAGATAAAGTTCAGGCAGGTCACACAATAGCTGTCCACTGGGCCAGTCCAATGAATCCACATGATTCTTCTTACCCCAGCATTTCGATGGAGTCCATTATTATTAATTTTTATTAATTAATAATCATGTTATGAAATTTACTTTCCATGCTTCTTTGTTTCTAACTGTCCCTTTTCTGAATCACTACAAAATCAAAAAAAATATATCGTTCTTTTCTTTTAACACTCTTTTACCTCACCTTTTTTTTTATCTATCCATATGCCGATGACCATATCTCAGGAATGCTTTTAGCTTCCATTGTTACAAAATACTAAATTGACCAGTTCTTGGAATTCTGATGACCAGTGTCATTAACTGAAATTGCCCACAGCACAACTTTCAATTCTTTTTATTACTCTCCAGCCTTATATGTTTAATTTGCTTTCATTAAGAAACATGCACTACTAATGACATTATTTAAATCTATAACTTACGATATTAATAAACAACAAAAATATATAAAACAAAAATATAAAATACAACTCCGCACATAACTGCTTCTCTTCATCTTCACATACAACTCTGTTAGTAATTAATTCTACACAACACAATAACACATATAATAAATATATATGTATACATTCATACCTTTAAATGGTTTAATGTATTTTACTCACACTCTTTTGTAACAGGGCTCGAATGAATATCTATAAATGTTCTCACATCTATTAATTTAATTCATAATAACAATTGCAATAAACACTCTTTCGTAATTACTACTGCCCTTCATTTCTTTCAGTACCTGTATTTGAACCCAGCTACTGTTACAATATTCAGAATCATTTTTCACATGTTTGTATAAATACTTGTGAGATTCTGGTAGCAATATTTATATGAGATTCCCTGTACTATGCAGATCTACAAGAATCATTATTGCATTCAATTTTATAAATAATCTGAGGCATCTTTGTATTATTTAAGTCTGTTTAAATTAGGGGATGTTCTCAGACTTACATTATGTGTACTAATGCTGATTTTTTCATTTTGTGTCATAGTTTCAGTATGTAACACAAACTTATCCATGGTTTATTATCTAATTGTTGTGTGTGTGCCTCTTTTATTTTATTATAAAATTTCTTAACTATATTGATTAATGTATTGCTGTTGTAACGGATTTTACATATATTCTTTATATAGATCTCTTTATTAGCTTTAAGATCTTCATATTTACAAAGATTGAAATTTCTGTCAAAATTTTTTTTATCCCAGCTAATTTATGAATTGTTAGTATGAGAGGTTGAGGGTGAATTGCACCTCAAATTTCAATGGGCTTAATGATCATTTTATAATCTAGCATGTTGTTATTCCATTTAATATATAAGTCTAACAATTTCAGAACTTTGGAGGTGTTTTCAAGTACTATTGTTCATTGGAGTGTGGATTTTTGCACTAACTTTTCTATCATATTTGTAATGTATTTCTCTGGCACACATTAAAATATCATCAACATACTAATTTATAAATCAAGTTTAGGTTCATTAACTAAGTATTTAGGAATAACTTCATATTTAAACTTAGTGTTATGTGTGGTCAGTCATTGTCTCTCTCTCTATATATATATTGTAACAATTGGAAAGCAAGTGGAGATCGAATCTAACCGCAATCTGCACTACAGGGATGCCATCTAGGCATTTGAGCCTAGAAAAATTTATAAAGTAGGAAGATACACGCTGTTAAGATTCCACTTTATTTAAATATTCAGATCGTTAGCCCAAGGCACTAGCTCAGTGGAACAGCAGAGATTATAAAATGTAACTTTGTATCTTAAATATAAAAAATAAAAACCACTGCCAGAAATTAACACATAAAAATATTTATTTATGCACATATAAAATCATTCTAATTTGAGGAATAAGTTTAACATTTTAGATTTTTATATTAATCTTTAATTTTACATTTAAATAGCTTGCCATAATGAATTTAATATTTATTTAGTGAGTTGACTATGAATAGACTATATAGATTGTATTTGAAAAGAAAAATGTTCTATCCCTTATTTAATCTTAGGCCAAAAAGTTCGCAGTCAAACCGGCACCAACCCATCTGATACATTTATGTATTCAATGTAGCATGAAAATACGACAACACAAAATACTATACTGTCAGGAATGTACATCTGAACAGTAAGTAGAGTTAGAGAAGACATTGTCTCTCCACCAACAGGAATGCTACATCTGTTGGCGAGTAGAACAATAAACAAAAACTCCATAGAATGGAGTGCAGTCAATTGCTGACTTACAAACCCATCCATAGGCAAACAGAAGGTGTGTGGCATATATGTGCAATCCTGCCCATAGCGGATCTCATACTACATCTACTAATTACACAAATATATCCAATCCATTGAGTTAATTCAACTACGAAATGAATAACCTAACATTACCCTCCCTTAAACTATATATAACTTTACAAATCTATACAGCCATTCACACCCGACTTAAATTTAACATTTATTATGTTCGCACAGATGAATTTTATAAAATTTGTTTTAAAATGTTGAGTATAGATCGGCTGCACAGATTCCACAGTTAAAAACATCCCAAAATAAATATAACCGATCAAAATACAAAGTCATCAATAATGTCAATTGCATAGGGAATACAAAAAAACCCAATGGTGTTCATCATAAGACACCGCAGTGACATTATGACTTATATATTCCAATCGACTATGAAACAGCAACATAATTAACCGCTAACGAATCTATGCAACATCTATACCCAACTTTAAATTTCATGCATTTAAATAATTTATACGATATGTATTAATACAAATAAAAAAATAATAAAATGGAAATGATTTTTTTTCAAAGCAAAACATATAAAATTTTAAACATTATCAATTGATTTTAAACTTAAAAGTCAGATAGAAGTTCATAAGCTTGAACGAAAGTTCTTAATTAGTTTTAAATTTTAGAGTTCATGTCAATAGCTTACAGTAGAAGAATCACTGCTCTTGATGTAAATTCCCAGAGTCTTTATTTGAAAACCCGGTCAGATATTCCAGAGGTAGCATTAGCTGGTTCATTTCGGTATCACAGTCAGTTCATTTTTAAAATAGAGAGAGAGTGTGTGATATGTGTGTCCTATCATGACCTCAAAAACAAGCCAGAAAACTGACTGGAACTCAATATTTTTCTTTTTATAGTCCTCCTATGGATTCCATGAACAAAAATGTCACTGTTCCATTTTTTTTTGTTATGGTCCGGGCCTTTATTTGCTTCCATTGGTCAAGCTAAAATCTCTTTCTTCTCTTAGATATATTTTTCATCTGACTTTTTAATTACACAGCTTTTGGATAATTAATAAACAATCATTTCCATTTACAGATTACAGGAATTAATTAATACCTGTTTTTATTTTTACTTACGTTATTTCTTTTTTAAACTATTTTTATATTTAAATCTTTTTTTATAAAAAAAAGTACGTTCAAATGCCTTTTTTTATTTATAAAAAAAAAATATTTTTAAAGTTTAGTATCTGTGCGAATATATACATTTAACGAACATTTTAATTTTAGTGTTTAGTTGTTTTTTTTAATACATTTATTTTTATTTGCGAACTTTAAGATTTTATTTTAAATTAATGTAATGGCATATTTATATATCGTTACAATATATATATATATATCAGTTGTATGATGTAGACAAATGACTTTGGGCAAAACCGTGTGTTATTTTCTATTATATACCGATATTTCGACAAACTAGCATCCGTCATTGTCAAGGTAAACTCTTGAAAGAAAATTTGTTCGATCTCAAACTGTAATGTGACAGAGTGCGAAATGAAGCATGAGAATTAGTTTGAAATTAGTTTGAAATAGTTTAGTATTCAGAATATGAGGTTTATCGAAATTTATATTTCTCTTAGTTTTACCATCTATTAATTTAAAGTCAGCTAATCAATAATGCACATACAAATTCAAAAGAGGATCAAAGAAAATACAGCATATCATTGATATGCTTTCAAAATCCTATCTATCCCTGTATGAGAAAACTTCTTTTATTTAAACATAATAGTTCTTACCAGAATTACATACTATAATCTCATCACAATTTTCACAAAAAATTTATCAGACAGAATAAAAAAGCAGTAACAATCTTATCTAAAAAAAAATCTCCAATGCCTCTAGACAAACAATGAGCATTGACTACATAACCTTCATGTATTTCAGAATACCAAGAACTCTCAATGCAATCTCTGTATTTATAAAGAATTGTTCAAATCTTGAGTATGCTTTTAAAATTGTACCAACTGGCTGCCCACCCAATAATAGCTATCAGAAGGTTCTGATTGAGTCATCTACTCAACATTTAAAAATTCCAGTTCTGTCCTATTGAAAATAAGCACATATATTGGAAGGTCTGTCAACTTATCTTTCCCTACACAGCTCTCATAGAAGAAACCAAATTATATGAGGCAAATGGCCTCGAAAGCGCTTAGCATATAGTAATTTTTGGAATCTGTATAGCTTCTTGTTCAAGTGTTTCATATGCTTTTTAATTTGTATATCAATAATAAGCAATTCTGCTGAAAATATAGAAACTGATCACTAGAAACTAAATACTTTGACTTCCTACTGGAACTAAACTTAGAAGCTCTACCTAATCTACTGTAATGATCCGGAGAAAGTGAGCTTACCGTAATCTGCACTACAGGGCGCCATCTAGGCATTTGAACCTAGAGAAATTTATAAAGTAGGCAGATACGTAAGTCAAAAAAAAATTTTTTTTTTTTTAAATATTTTGGTTCCGGTCGTTAGCCCATGTCACTAGCTCAGTGGAATAGCAGAGATTAAATAATATAATCTAAGAGTATATTAAAAAAAGAATAAAATAAGCCACTGCCAGTAATTAGCATACAAACATTTATTTATGCACATATATATAAGATTGAAAATTGTTTTAGTATCAGTTTACATTTTAACATTTAACATTATTTTTAACTTTACTTTAGATTTTAATTTACATTTTACTTTCTATTATATTATAAGTTTACATTTTAATTAAGTTCGCACAGATGGAATTATAAAAATTTGTTTTAATAATGTTGAGTATAGATCGGTTACATAGATTACAACGGTCAAAAACATTTCAAAATAAACATAAACGATCAAAATATAAAATCATTGATACCGACAATTGCAGAGGGAAATTTATAAGTAACCCAATAGTATTCACCATAAGATACTTGCACTGTCACCAATAACTTAAAAGACATCCGAATAAATACATTATAGATACTCACCGTAAGGTATCATTATTTATCGAATGTCTATATATTTTGATCAAATATGAAAACCCAAAACATACTTAACCGATAACCAATCCATGCAAGCATCTATAAACAACTTAAATTTAATGCATTTTTATTTAGGGTCGAGTATGAATAGACTACATAGATTTGCATTTGAAAATAAAATATTCTATCCCTATTTAACCTTAGGCTAAAATTTGCAGTCAAACTGGCATCAATTCATCTGATATATCGATGTATTCAATGTAATACGGAATACGGCAGCACCAAAAAGATTAAGAGAAGACATTGACTCTCATCAGATAGGAATATTACATCTATCTAATGCGAAGAACAATAAAACAAAAAACTCCATAGAAAGGAACTGCAGTATCCGACTTATAATTCCTTCCCTAGGCAAATGGAAGTGTGCGGCGTATGAAGCGATTCTGCCCATAGTGAATCAATATTACATCTACTAATCACACCAATATATCCAATCCATTGACCCAATTCAACTACGACACAAATAACCTAGGATTACCCTCCCCTAATATAACTTTTCAAATCTATACAGCCATTCATGCCTGACTTAAGTTTAATATTTATATAATTTCATTTATCACACAGCAAAAATCATAATAAAACTTAAAGAACAAAAAAAAAATACAAGTGGAAATGATTTTATATAAATAAAAAAAAATACATCAAATAACATTATTAATAAAGAATTTAGTTTGGTCAGATAGGATTCTATTTGTATTATTTACTAAAAGGTTTAGAATTTAGAGTTCTATGTTTTCAAATGAAAATAAAGTTCTTACGATTTTAAAAGGTCCATAATTTGTAGTCGTTTGTAATTCTGAACAGGAATTCCCATGCCGTACTGAAGATATTTGTTTTGTTAGCCGTTGCTTTTATCCATCTGGAGGTTTTTGCTTTAACTGGTCCTCAATGAAGAAAACGATGTTTCACTCCCTTTTCTTTAACAGCTGAAGGAATTGAAAGTGCGTCTTTCAATCCCTTCACCTCCAACTCCGTACTAATACATATAGTCACATTGTAATAATAATTTATCATCCTTAATAATTTCCAAACTTGTCTTTTTATATTAATCTGAAGGATTGAATTTACATTGCGTCATCGATGAGATGGTCTTTTCGCTGAGGTCCGATTCCATTGCTTTTCTCTTCATTGGCTATTAGTTTCTATTGTTTTCCTATCTGACCGATGCTTTTACATTTAAATGACCAAGGCTAGTTTACATTTAACTAATTAAAACAATCATTTCCATTTCTGATTAATTAATGTGTTTTCCAAGATTAAAAATATATTTTTATCTCTAAATCTTTTTAAGTTTTTGTTTTTAAAATACCTTTCTATTTTTAATAAAGTTTTATTTTAATATTTTTTTTTTTTATCTGTGCAATTTATATATACGAGTTTAAGATGATATTTAATTTCAATTTTTAATTCTTAAAGAAAATTTTTTAAATGCGAACTTCTTATTTTAACTTCGTGTTTAATAATAAAAAAAGCAATGTAACGTCGTCTGAGCTCGTTACATATCAGTAAAGTTGCTTAAAAAAATGATCAAAAAATATATATATATTTTACTTAGGGTTAGTAATTACGGTACTCAATTAACGAAGACATTTACAAAAATATTCGGTTAGTAATTTTACAAAAAGACTATATACAAAAAAAAATGTTTACTATCGTTTTCCCAAGGACCATTTACGTTTACACCTCCTCCCCACAAGAGTTATATTTTTTTTATACATTTTATTTTTACACATGGCATGACAAGCAAATTATTTAAATTATTTAGGAAGGTTGCATTGAAGTAAATATGTTTTGAAAGATAATGGGTTTATACGTGTATATTTGCAGCACAATTATAAATGCCACCAACTTATTTATGACTGATTAAAATGCTTAAATGGGATTACACTGAAGTAAATTCCCAACGGTACTCTCCGTAAAGTACCACATTTACCATCATAAACTTGCATGGCTGTGTGCTCCTATACACATTAAAGCATAATTTATATTAACAACAAAAAAAAAAACTTATCAATCGCAACCTTTTGACTTTCTTTTTAACGAAATACAGTTTAAAATTATTTATACTTTCTAGTGTTTAATATATGTGCTATTTCTTTCTGGCAGTGCTTTTAAAACATAATTCAAACTATGACTTTATGATAAACAGATAAAAATATATTTATATTTCAGAAAAAAAAATATTAGGGACATGATTCACTTTTAAAATTCTCAGGGCACTCGTGTTTATTAAAGATCGGCCCAAGTTGGTTCGCCAGTTGTAACGATCCGGAGAATATTGGGCACCAGTTGTAACGATCCAGAGAAAGTGAGCTTACCATAATCTGCACTACAGGGCGCCATCTAGGCATTTAAACCTAGAAAAATTTATAAAGTAGGCAGATACGTAAGTCAAAAAAAAATTATTTTTTTTTTAAATATTTTGGTTCCGGTCATTAGCCCATGTTACTAGCTCAGTGGAATAGCAGAGATTAAATAATATAATCTAAGAGTATATAAAAAAAGAATAAAATAAGCCACTGCCAGTAATTAGCATACAAACATTTATTTATGCACATATATATATAAGATTGAAAATTGTTTTAGTATCAGTTTACATTTTAACATTTAACATTATTTTTAACTTTACTTTAGATTTTAATTTACATTTTACTTTCTATTATATTATAAGTTTACATTTTAATTAAGTTCGCACAGATGGAATTATAAAAATTTGTTTTAATAATGTTGAGTATAGATCGGTTACATAGATTACAACGGTCAAAAACATTTCAAAATAAACATAAACGATCAAAATATAAAATCATTGATACCGACAATTGCAGAGGGAAATTTATAAGTAACCCAATAGTATTCACCATAAGATACTTGCATTGTCACCAATAACTTAAAAGACATCCGAATAAATACATTTTAGATACTCACCGTAAGGTATCATTATTTATCGAATGTCTATATATTTTGATCAAATATGAAAACCCAAAACATACTTAACCGATAACCAATCCATGCAAGCATCTATAAACAACTTAAATTTAATGCATTTTTATTTAGGGTCGAGTATGAATAGACTACATAGATTTGCATTTGAAAATAAAATATTCTATCCCTATTTAACCTTAGGCTAAAATTTGCAGTCAAACTGGCATCAATTCATCTGATATATCGATGTATTCAATGTAATACGGAATACGGCAGCACCAAAAAGATTAAGAGAAGACATTGACTCTCATCAGATAGGAATATTACATCTATCTAACGCGAAGAACAATAAAACAAAAAACTCCATAGAAAGGAACTGCAGTATCTGACTTATAATTCCTTCCATAGGCAAATGGAAGTGTGCGGCGTATGAAGCGATTCTGCCCTTAGCGAATCAATATTACATCTACTAATCATACCAATATATCCAATCCATTGACCCATTTCAACTACGACACAAATAACCTAAGATTACCCTCCCCTAATATAACTTTACAAATCTATACAGCCATTCATGCCCGACTTAAGTTTAACATTTATATAATTTCATTTATCGCACAGCAAAAATCATAATAAAACTTAAAGAACAAAAAAAAATATAAATGGAAATGATTTTACATAAATAAAAAAAAAATACATCAAATAACATTATTAATAAAGAATTTAGTTTGGTCAGATAGGATTCTATTTGTATTATTTACTAAGAGGTTTAGAATTTAGAGTTCTATGTTTTCAAATGAAAATAAAGTTCTTACGATTTTAAAAGGTCCATAATTTGTAGTTGTTTGTAATTCTGAATAGGAATTCCCATGCCGTACTGAAGATATTTGTTTTGTTAGCCGTTGCTTTTATCCATCCGGAGGTTTTTGCTTTAACTGGTCCTCAATGAAGAAAATGATGTTTCACTCCCTTTTCTTTAACAGCTGAAGGAATTGAAAGTGCGTCTTTCAATCCCTTTACCTCCAACTCCGTACTAATACATATAGTCACATTGTAATAATAATTTATCATCCTTAATAATTTCCAAACTTGTCTTTTTATATTAATCTGAAGGATTGAATTTACATTGCATCATCGATGAGATGGTCTTTTCGCTGAGGTCCGATTCCATTGCTTTTCTCTTCATTGGCTATTAGTTTCTATTGTTTTCCTATCTGACCGATGCTTTTACATTTAAATGCACAAGGCTAGTTTACATTTAACTAATTAAAACAATCATTTCCATTTCTGATTAATTAATGTGTTTTCCAAGATTAAAGATATATTTTTATCTCTAAATCTTTTTAAGTTTTTGTTTTTAAAATACCTTTCTATTTTTAATAAAGTTTTATTTTAATAATTTTTTTTTTTATCTGTGCGATTTATATATACGAGTTTAAGATGATATTTAATTTCAATTTTTAATTGTTAAAGAAAATTTTTTAAATGCGAACTTCTTATTTTAACTTCATGTTTAATAATAAAAAAACAATGTAACGTCGTCTGTGCTCGTTACACTACATTTTCTAAGATTTAAAATAAATCACTAAAATGCAGAAGATTCATGTGTGTTGTGTCAATAAGAAAACAGAAACATAGCATCAATTTTTTGTATCTGCTTCCAAATAATAATTTAAATATCAAACACATAATTAAATCCTTGGCAAAGGAATCTTTCACAAACATATCAACTAGAACATTTTTATTATATACATTTTGGTATAAAAGTTGCACTTTTACTTGCAATAGCAATACTAGAAAACACTCCCAATAACCTAAAAACAATACAACAAAGTGTAGGAAAATAACTGATGTAAACACCCCAATACTTGAGCACTGATGCATATAAATTCAAGCCCATACCTCCAAAAATGAAAACAATAATAAAATCTGTGACACGCACAACACGGCAACTGTTACTCATGACTAGATGTAATTAATGATGTATGTAAACTACCTGTAAACTTTTTCAATATCTGAAACTTAAATTGACTGTTTCAACTAAGAGTTACCCAGTTTTACTGTATTGCTACTGATGATCCAAATAGAAAACTAATCTTTTTTCTCTTAAATTAACAAAGTTCTTTGAAAGATGGTGGTGATGATGATAATAATAGTATTATTCTAAATGTAAAAATAAGAACCATGTTTAATATTTAAAATTAATAATAAAATTTATGGAATTATTTTACCATGATAATGTATATATAGAATATTTATTACATTTATGTGTGTGTGTGTAAAACTTTCATGCCATAGCACATTCTTGAAACATATAAATAAAGATATTCGAAAAAATTAAATGACCTCCAAGATGCATGAACCAGACTTAATTTAATCCAATCACAATCTCTTACACATATTATTATTTGTTCAGTATTTATAAATATCAAACTATATAATATAGAAATATGTGTATGTTAAATCACTATTAATAATGGTTTATCATTTTTTGCCACCTACTTAAGTTAGTTAATTCAATGTTTATAATAACACCAAAAACTTTAATTAACCTTTACATTATTAAGGTACACAAGCATTCAAATTCAATATTTAAATATATTTAAATTTTTATGTAAGGAGCGAAAATTTGAAATAACTTATAAGGAAACTTTAGATGCAGAAATCTAGAATGAATTTATTAAATACCCTAAATAAAACTAATCAGAACTTAAAAAAATTCATTTCAGTATATATTTTTCAGTACAGTATATGTATTAATAATTATATAGTATTTCTTAATGACTATAATATTTTAATAAATTCATTTATATAAATATACATATATTATATAACTAATATTATTTATCTATTACTATATATTACCTGCATTAATTCTTGCTTAGATTTTTTGCATCCACCTTAGTTGATTTGGAATCTAACTTTTCTCCTTGCTTCTTATTTTCTTCATCTTCAGCAAGATTTTTGGATTTTTCCTCTGGTAATCCTGAGTTTTGTGAAGTATTAGTACAGTTTGGTGTTTTTGTTGCTCCCATTGTTTCTTTGATTACAGGTTGATCTTGCGCAGCGAATGGTTGTCTTGCAGCTAAGTTTTTATTTTCATTATTCATCATAGTATTTTCATTTTTTTTAATATTATTTTCATTTTCTTTTTTATTTTCAGCCTTTTCTGTACCTACTTTTTTCTTTTCTTCTTCTTTTTTCAATTTTTCTTCATCTTCTTTTTTCTTTTTTTCTTCATCTTCCTTCTTCCTTTTTTCATCTTCTTTCTTTTTTTCTTCTTTTTTCTTTTCTTCTTCTTTCTTCATCTTGTCTTTATCTTCATTCTTTTTCTCTTCTTTTTTAATTTGCTCTTTGTTTTCTTTCTTTTTTTCTTCCTCTTTCTTTTTTTCATCTTTTTTTCTTTTTTCTTCCTCCACTTTCTTTTTTTCCTCCTCTGTTTTCTTTTTTACTTCCTCTTTTTTCTTTTTATCTTCATCCACTTTCTTTTTTTCTTCCTCTGTTTTCTTTTTTACTTCCTCTTTTTTCTTTTTATCTTCATCCTCCACTTTCTTTTTTTCTTCCTCTGTTTTCTTTTTTACTTCTTCCTCTTTTTTCTTTTTATCTTCGTCCTCATTTTTCTTTTTTTCATCCTTTTTAATTTCTTTTTCTTGATTTATTTGTTTAATATTTTCCTCTTTAGTTTTTATGTCTTGTTCTACTTTTTTTACTTCTTTACTCTGGCCTTTTTTATTTTCTTCCTCTTTTTTTTCTCTGTCTTTCATTTCTTTTTCAAATTCTTTTACAGTTTTCTCTTTTTGATCTTTAATTTGTTCCTTTTTTTTCTTTTCTGCTTCTTTTTTTTTCTTTTCATTTTCTTTTCTTTTTTGTTCATCTTCTTTCTTCTTTTTTTCATCCTCCTTTGTGTTTTCTTTTTTGTCCGCTTTTTTTGAAGTTATGCCTGTTTTATTTTGATCCATATCTACTTGCTTTTTATTTCCACTAAGTATCTCTTGTTCTGAAGACTTTTGGTTATTTATCTGTTGTTTACTTTCGATGGTTGTAGGTTTATTTTTATTTGATGATTTTGTTGCCATTGAAGATTTTACTTCTTTGGTTGCCATAGTAACTGCAGCAGAATTTTGACCCAGTTTTCTTTCATTTTTATCATTTTTTGTTTTAGATATTGTTATATTACTCATCTATAAAAGAAAAATAATAAAATTGGATATTAAAAACTGTTATCCTATTACTGTAATAAAAAAAAAAAAAAAATCAATAGATTTATCCGTTGGTTAAATAATATCTATTTCTTGTCATTATTATACTATATATATATGCATACGCACTCATATATAGAAATGTATGCATACAGCACATAAATATTTACACACATACATTTTTTATATAAAGAACAAAGAGATTGTACCAACTGATATCCTATGCTAAACACATATCTATACATTATTGTATGTGTATTCATATATCTGTATACACACACTAATATTAACAACGAATATAGAATATATATATACTCATAAGTAAATATTGATACTAAGCAACTTACCTTGTCTCAAATATATTATAATCTTATAAATGATTTTGGATTGAAGTATTTTCAAGAGCACTTAAAAAGGTAACATAAAATAATAATGTTTCAATTACAATTATACGAAAATAGAAATGAAAAATAAATTATCTGTAATAATAATTATCATTGAATTCTTTCTACAAGTCATCTGATATGTTACATCATTACAAATACCATGGTGATGATTGGATGTTACAGACTAAAAATTAACCATAAAAAATAAATCAATAAAAGTCTTAATGGTTTCATAAAATTATTAAAGCTTTAAAAAAATATTTATTTATGCAATTTTGAAACAATAATAAATGGTTATTACATAATTGTCTTTATCGTGTGATTTAGCATGGAAATAGAGAAATGGTATTTAAACCAAGTAATTATAAGTACAATTTACTTTGTTTTAATTGTTAAATTAAGATAAACTTTAAAATATTTTCGTTTCTCTTATATTATCAATTGCCTACTTCTTAATTATCTCAGCACTTTTTGTTATAGGTGCTTTTTTTTTTTTTTTTTAACAATTATCATTCTAATGTTATTACAACAACTAATTTTAAATTAGGAAGGTGATATGTTTTTAAATAATAAAAGAAAAGGTTAGTTTCATTAAACATTTAAGTATAGAACTTTTTAATTAGTCACGTTTCTGAATATTACTTTATATTTATATCCATCAGTAACACACCTACCCGCAAATGAGTTTGGTCATTTCAGTTTCAAGATATATAAAAAAAAACCCAGACAAAACAAAATAATAATAATACCCTAAAGATAAGATTTGCAATGATTAAACATATCAATCAGTAAATCACAACTATAGCCACATATAGAACAGGATGGTGCATTATTCTGTTCAACTGATTTTTTTTCACAATGATAGCTTTAATTCCTGCACCAAACTTATTTCTGAAATACTTCATCACTATGTATAATTATAGCTCAACGCATTTTATCCTTTGCGATAATTTCCCAATAAAATCAATCAACATTGCTTTTCTTTAAAATATCCATTCGGTATATATGTGTGTGTGTGTGTGTGTGTGACTGCACTTCATTTGCAATCTAAAAGTTTCTGGAATAATTTAAAATAGAAAAAAAAAAGTCTGTCTTAATCAACTTAACAGAAATATAATGTTATCAATCATTTTAACCATAAATATTATCTTATTTTCAAACAATGTCTTGTGTACATATCATCATCGTTTAATAACTATTAATAATTTTTCTGAATATATTTCAGTGCTGCTATTTTCTAATCTTTCTTATTTACATCATACCAATAGTTTCATATGTCAAACTCATCAGTCTTCCATGCAATCTTCTTCTAAGTCTCATAAAATTTCTTAGGATGGATTCAGTTAATGACTTCAATTATTCATCTATTATCAATTCCTCTAGCAATATATTAGCCTGCAAACCTTTTCATTCACTTAATTTTCTCAGTAAAATCAATGGTACCTATTTAATCTCTCATTCATATTGTTCAATGAAAAATCAGATTCCTGAATCAATTTTAATTGATGAAAGTTTTTTTAAAAAATCTCAGTATGTTAAATTCATAAAATTGTTGTAATTAATATGATTTCCTAACAACTGCTAATATAATTAATATTATTCATGAATTTAAATTTTGATCTCTTTGTGATAATAAGTCATACACAATAGCATATGCCATTATATAGTCTAAAATCTCAGTATTGTTATTTTATTAAATACACAATTTTTAAACTATTAAGCAAGTACTAACAAATGATTATAATCCCATAATCAAATTATTACTGTGGGGTTTTTCCCCTAAAAATAAATATTGTCAATTTACAGTTTCATAATCACCATTTAGTATTATTGCAATTTTAATATTAGAACTTTTTTAGTAATAGTGATTTATAATAATTAGAAAAAATTATTCCAGATTTCAGAAATATATCTATGACATTTATACTCATTTCTCTTTTCAAATTTCCCAGCTCTTCTCAATGATCTAACATTCTATATATCAACTTTCAATATGTCTTCTTTCAATAAATGAACTTTATGTGGATTTTGCAGGTTTACAACCTGAGTAGCTTTATGTCTACTCATGTTGGGAAAGACACTAAAGCCATTCTTAGTTAAGGTCTCAACACCAAATGTAATAATTCTTATAGACATACTCATAATAAAACAAGAACATTTTAAGGCAAAATGTTTTCCTGTTGCTCTTTTTGTCCAACAATAACCTTCATAATAGGCTTAATACAATAGCAGAATCTCATAAAATAATAATTCTTCTACTGCTTTCTTCTCACCATTGTCACTTACAGTGCTTTTCAGTTGACTTGGAAGAATGCTGTTGCTGATTCAGCACCAAGTGAACTGTTGACATATTTAATGATGTTCAACACTTACCACAATACATTCATCAACATTTGTGACATTTTATAGAAACAAACATGCCATTGTCACCACTACAGCTTGGAAGTGTGGCAAAGGTAGATAGTATTGACAATAGATTGATGATAATGAAAATAACTGCAAGTCTCAGGAATTTAATATTCATATGTTGACTAGTAATCATGATGATGTTGGAATTGATGAGAAATATGGAAAGATAAAAAAAAACTTTACAACCTGAGGGGGAAAAATATGTAATACTGTTGTGAGGAAAGGTGAGGAAGAAAAAATTATTGGAAGTTATGGTATTGGAAAAAGAAATGAAAGAGATATCTGGCTTATACAATTTTGTAAAGCTCCAGGTGATAGGGAAAGTTATCAAATTGATATATTAATTTACGATAGATACAAAAATGCTATTGAGAATTTGCATGCTTTGCCTAGTGCTGATATAAACCTGGATCATAATTTAGTTTTGACAAAATTAAAGTTGACTTTAAAAAGAGGGGGAAGATATGTAAGATGAGACTTATATAAATTGAGAGAAATGGAGAAAGGAAAATTTGGTTTAATATGTGAAAATATAATAAAAAGGACTGATAAAGATGAGAAATATATTAATGGTTCTGATAAGACTGATGGTGTAGAATTAAAAAATTATTATTAAAAACAGCAAAAAAATAAAATAGTTAAAGAAAGCTAAACGACCCTTTGACAATGGAAGATATGTTGAAAAAGATGGAAATTTGGATAAGATGAAAAAATGTCAATATTCAAGAAGGGCAAAGTGCATATAAAAAAATTAATAATGAGATAAGAAGAGAAACAGATTTAGCAAAAAAAAATGATTGAAACAAAAATGTAGAGAAATAGAAATGCTTTAACAGATGAAAAGATATAGGTATTTGATAGAAATGTTACTTTGGAGAAAAAGAGATGGTTATCAAGTGAAATAGCAAATAAGAATAAAAAATAGGTGAAAAGCTATAATCTGATATTTGATGGAGTTAAAAATGTCACTTTGGAGAGAATGAAAAAGGCTAGCAATTAAAATAACATATAAGAATGGAAAAAGATTAACTGATAGCAATGATATATTGAAAAGATGGAAAGAATGTCTATTTAGAAAATAAAATAATTGAATTATACACTTAAAAAAATGAAAAACATATGTTGAAGATGATAAGGGAATGGCCATATTGACAGATGAAGTAATAAAGTCAATTGAACAAATGAAGAATGGTAAAGATGTTGAATTTGATACAATACTTATAGAATTTTTGAAAGAAATGGAATAATTTAACTAGAGAAAAAAAAAATCATATATAAAAAAATAGTTGGACTTTGCAATTTAATATACAATAGTGGACTTTGATCTGTATATTTTTTGAGGACTATAAAGATTCCAATTACTAAAAGGAAGAAAGCTGTTAAATGTGAAGAGTGCAGGACAATAATTTTGTTTTCTCATGCTTCTAAAGTTTTATTGAGGATTTTAACTCATTGAATTTATGAGAACAGTTTGGATTTCAGGGAGAAAAAAGTAGAAGAGATGCTATTAGTATTGTTATAACAATTACAAAGAGATATATTGAAAATAAAGAAATTGGTATATGTTTTGTGGATTTGGAAAAAGCATTTGATAGTGTAATCTGGAATAAACTTATGACCATTTAAAAAAATAAGAGTATTTTGGAAAGAGAGAATATTTATTTATGTATACTGACCAAAGCATAAGAATTACATTGGAGAATAATGATACTGATGAAGTGAATATAGAATTAAGTAAGAATGCAGTATGTCACTTTATCTTTTTAATATCTAATTAAAATACATGTTAAATAATTATTTAGACTGTGGAAGAGCAAATGTTGGAGGTAGAATAATATGTATAAGATTTGCAGATTATGTAACTCATATGGCTGAGGATGAAAAGTGTCTTCAGAATGTGTTGAATAAATTGGAGTAAGGATGTATGGAATACGGAATGAAGATTAATGTTGAGAAGACTAAGTGTTTATGGATAGGGAGAAATGCAAAAAGACTGCAAGTTGAAATCCATGATAATATAATTCAACAAGTAAGGGGGGATTTAGATATTTGTATAATTGGTTGAGTGAGGATGGAAGAAGTGAAATTGAAATTAAAAGAATAATATTGGCAAAGAAGACATTTAATAAGTTAAATTATTTTGTGGACCTTTGAAAAGAATTAAGGAAAAAATTAATGCTATATATTGAATGTATTATTGTATGGTTGTGAAACATGGATACTGAGCAATACAATTAGGAACATGTTGGAAGCCTTTGAGAAGTGGTCATGGAGAAAGGATGAAAAAGAAATCAGTTGAATAAATAAATTAACAAATAATGACCTTGAAAAGAGTAAATGAAAAAAGATTGAGAAAATTAAAGTGAGAAACTGGATTGGAGGGAATTAGTGAGTGGAAATAAGAAGAAAGGATGGATAAAATTGACATTGCTGGATAGAATAAAAGATTGGAAGAATTACATGGAATTGAACAGCTGGCCATAGAAGTGAATTGAATGGAGAAATAGATGTGATTGTTCTCTGCCTGCCCATGGGACAGAATACTATTGATTGATTGATTGATGTATGATATTGCCTATGTAATTTGAGCTCAATCTTATCAATAAAATTTATAAGAGTATTTTCTGATATTTAAAAAATTATAAATCAATAATTAGACATTAAAATGCAACATGTAAGATATACTTTTTAACATTTATCACCCTCGAATTAATACAACAGAATCTAATAGACTATTTTTTTGGACTTCTTTCAACACTTCATTATTCAACATATTTTATACGTTTTATTCATTAAAAATATATAAAATTATAAAAAGTTTCCTTAGGCACATGAAAAACTTAATTCTTTTACTTGCATTTAAATAATTCTTGTTTTAAAATACTAGTAAAGTCAGTACAAATTTAGTTATTAAATTTTTTTAAAGGACTTTCTAATTAGAACTTTGATATTCATTTTTAATGCAAGGGTTCATTAAACTTTATGATACAGCTCAAAAATTGAGATGCTTGAATGAATTGTTATGATAGATTGGCAAGCCAAGTCAAATTATCACTGATAGTGAAGAACTTAAAATACATATATATGATATTTTTTCCATATCAACAAAATAGAAATTGCAATGAAAGTAAACAGATGGTAAATGAAGAGTAATTCTTACTTGTGGCAGATTTATTCTGCTACAACATTTTTTAAAGGTGACAAGCTTTTGTATGAGCTCTTGACAGACTATACCTAAATTCCTAGCAATATCTGATGATGCGATCTTGTTTAACCTTTACAATTTTCATTTATTAGTCAGTGAGAATGAAAGTCTATGTAGAATGAGTTCTCAGAATTTCTACATAAAACTTAATAGAAGCTTTTTTCTTAAAACAACATGTCAGGAAATTTGATAGCAAACCTCTTTTCTAATAGTTAATATGTGGATCATCTAGTGTTATAGCATTTAAATAAAAGTATATACTGTAATGTTGTTTTTTAAAATACATTCCTTTTTTTTTCTTTTGGAACAAAATGAGTAAATCCATTGATAATTTTTTCCTAGCTCATCACTGCTTAAGGAGTCTTATTCTTAAAGTGAATAACAACTTGAACATTGTTAGTGAAAATAAATATTCAAATTCTTGCTCTAAATTATTTTTTTTGTTTCTTGATAATGTATAACAAGTTCAGTCTGCCCATTAATGCTTCTTGAAAGGTAAAGTAGATGTTTGTATTTGAGAGTTCTTAAAACTAAGTTAATATTCTCATCTATCAATACTCTCCAAGAATCTGAAAATATGATGGCAAGGTTATATACAATCTTCAGTTTGTTGTTATGTGGTAATATTGAATCTACTGTTATTAAATTAGCATAGAAACAAATGAATAACAAACTTTCTAAAAAATATTTGTATGGTGAACTTGAACATGAATTTTATGAGACAGATCTTATCTAAAGAAGCAGAATATTCTTTGATTTCATTGAGAGGGCAATGTTATTCCCAAGTATGAATAATTTGATCACAATCAGTCTTATTCTGATCAGGGATCACAAGCTAAAGTAGCATTAAATACATTATCTAGAATGGGCAAGATAGAAATATGATGTAACATAATTTCTTTAATGAGCATTATACACATCCACAATAAAGAGCAATCAGGTCAATATAACCTGTACTTTTTCCCTTGCTTTGGCATTTCCAGATGCAGAGGTCTCTGAAATCAATCTGTTCTAATATATGCTTGAGATTTTATATCCCTTTGTCCCTATTGTTCCCCTGGAATATGGAGGTACTTAATATTCTGTTACTGAATATAACCATATATGGGATCTTAATGATTACATATGTTTTGCCTAATTTCACTAATTATAAATTCCTTAGTAATAATCTAATAATTATCAAATCTTTTATTGCATAGTTATTCTTGAATTTTATATTATTTATATTTTTTACATGCACAATTACAATAACTGTTATATTCATTTTAATATAAATTGTGTTATATGAGTTAATATTTTATGTTAATTATTAAATATGTACCTTCTTAATGCATTAGATGCAGCATTCCTTTCCTCACTTCAGAAGATATGGTTTCATCACAAGTAATCTTAAAGATAACATAGTATCTTCTTGATAGTCTTGGCCAGTCAGTTGGATTATCAGGTATTGGAGCCTCACTTGATTCAGGATCATGCTATTTGATAATCTGATAACTTCTAAATCAACATTTTGGAAATTTTGCAGCTTAATTGAATAGCTTCTTGTTTATTCTTATAGTTTTGTAATTGGTTAAATATCTTTATCCATGTCTCTTGAAGCTAATTTCCACTTAAGTTTATTGCACTTGTGTTTGCTGATTCATCATAATGGTATCACCTCAGATAATAAATCTCTACAGAATTTGATGCTAATTTCTGTTTCAACTTCTCTTAACTGTGCAGCTATGCATTTGGTGGTAGTTGCTTTTCCCATTTTCTATTGATTGTTTCACACTCATACTCTGTCTTTCAAATTATTTTTTGGAATATGGATTTGACTTGAACTGATTTTTGATCGGTAATAAAAAATTTAGTTTCATTCAAATTTTTCTTCTACCCAGTCATTCCATTGGAAACTTTCTCATGATGGTGCACTATATTGATGAAGAATTAACAAGTGTAGAGCTTCATTTATCTTTATTACATTTATTCTTTTGAAAGCTATTTTTAATTTTTTAAATGCTTTCTTAATGAGTCCATTAGATTTGGAGTGGTAACATACATGTAGTTTAATCCCCATTCCTTCATACATGCTTTGAATTTTGCCATGGCAAAAGCTGCCTGTTGGCAGATACTAGCGTTTTGAAGATTCCATGGCAGGAAAACAATTTTTGGAGTGTCACAATGATTTCCTCCATGTTTTTAAGATTAGTTTATATTCAGCTCATTGAGAATAAGAATTATTATTATCACTATATAATCCTTTCATTGTTCAGCATGTTAATATAAATGTGTTGTGATGGTCTTTGAGGAGTGGCCATGCAACTTACTTTTTATGAGAAAGATTTGCTGTGGTTTGTATACTTCACATTTTTTATGTTGATATTTATTTCAATTAGATATAACCACAAACTATAGATTTGTTTTTGATTACACTCAGGTGATCTTGATGTATTATATTTAGTATCTTTTTGCACCAATATTTGATGCTAACACTTTATCATCCATCAGAATGCATCCCTGATTTGCTGATAAATGTTCATACATTTTCCATTGGCTCATGTGAAGATTATAAAGACATCATGCAAGTCAACCTTTTGCAATCCATTTTAAAAGTAACTGATAATCTCGGTCAGCTTTAGTCCAATCTCTATGGTTTTGCTGTTCAAAGTTTTAGATTAAAATCCCTCAATATTGTTTATGTAAACATCATTTTTTGGGGGTTCCTCTTATTTGGCATATGGATAGTCATCAGCATATTGAATGATGCTGCCTGTTCTATAGACTAATTCATAGTCATAGCCTGACAGCAAGTCCAATCAATATATTTCTCTAGGGCTTAGATCACCCATACTCAAATTGTTGTCCCCATCTACATGTGGCCTACTGAGTTTTTATGTGGCACTTACTGCCCGTCACTCTAATCAGAAACAGCACTTATGCATTTGTTTTATGTTGTATAATTATGTGGATGTATGATAAAGTTTGTGTCAAACTCTATATTTATTTACAATAGCAGGAATGGTTTCAAAATACAATTGAAAAAATTCCAAAAGAGAGAGAGTTGCAAGACAATTGTAAAGAAAAATATTTCGTTGTATAAAATAAATTCTGCTCAGCAATTTGTTTGATTTATCATAAAAATGGTTTTTTTGTTCATCAGTATACAATGAAACACACATCATTTAAAACTTATAGGACTTTAAAATATATGCAAATAATTGTAATCTTTCTTTTATATACTTTCATGTAATGAGCAAAGAGTTTAGACTTTTTCCCCCCATATGTCATAGCATCGGCTGGGAGGCGAACCCACAACTGTCTGCAACCATCTACTTGCTTGCAAGATGGTTGTGATGATCTCTCGGCTAACAACCCTGACTTTGTGACTAATTATTTCAAAGTATAAAATATAAAATGCATGAACACATAAAGCTGAAGAGAAAAATATATTAATACAGATTGATACAAACTAAGTATCTGTATCTAAGTGTGTGGCGAGGATCAGGGTCCTCATATTCATAGCCATTTTGTGAATAAATTAGTTTGTATCAATCTGTATTAATATTTCTTTGTCTTCAGCTTTGTGTGTTCATGTGTTTTAGGCATTTTATATTTTATACTTTGATACAATGGCCAAGCAGAGAAAAAGTTCTGGATCAGTATTTTCCTTTGCAGCAAGTAATTATTTTATTTTTACAACAAAACAATAGAGTTTACAGAGAACTTGAAAATGATGGACAGTGATGGCTTTTAGCTTTTCAGTGCATCAAAGAAAAACTAAGTGAGCTCAATCTGAAAGTAATTTCTCATACGGTGAATAAAGTATTTAATTATGAATAATGCAGTATACGCACATATCTATATCAATGAATCATCATTACTAATTAGTTAAGAATCGAATTAATGAGAAATTTTTAAGTGTCTATTATGAAGAACTACAAATCAAATACTGGATAAATTTCCAACTGGGTGTGTCCAGATTGAAAATACCTGTATGTATATATATATATTTTAAGCACTATGTGGTATTTGAATATCACGCCACACACTGGGCAGCCATTTTAACATTCTACCCACAATCTTGTTCAAAGAATTTAGTGTGTATAAGTAGCTATTACCCTAAGCTTTGAGCATGTATATTTATGAGCAAAGGCAGAAGCCCCTTTCAAGTGCCAATCTTATCCATTAATAAGAATTATATGTCTCGAAAGTGCAAACAAAAGTTCCAATGGATACTCTTTGGGTATTTTATCCTAACTAGCTCAATCTCGAGGGTCTGGGAAAACAATGTTTATCGGGAGAACAAAGCTATGGATGATCTCATTAAGAGACGCCTTATATCTCTAAATATAATTTCTATCTAAATCCGATCCTATTACAATAGCCCATCAGTCAACAGAAACCCAGAATGTAAATAATATATATAAGTGGTAATTAATTCTAAGATTTATTAGCATGTGCACACATATATTAATATCTTAAACATATAATTCATTTATTCCATTACATATACATATATAATTCATACACATATTAACGAAAGCGTGTGATTACACGTCAGAGTTGCATTTTTTTAAACATTTTAATAAATTATTAATTTACTTTATTTAAATTGAAATAACACATGTTTCTTTAGCCATTATTAAATGTTCATTTAAGGCAGATTAAGAAAAGATCAAAGTTACCTCTTAAGAGCGAATGTTCACGTGGCTGAGGCTAATAATCTGTAAGCTTACAGCATAGAGAATATGTTGATTTTAACGAAAGTCGCTGGTCCGAACGATGGTGATAAGCTCTGAAATATTCTGGCCAAAAACAATCCCTATTAGAATTTAAGTAGATGAGTTTGGCTTGATTGTGAGAGGATCTGGTTGTTAGAGAGTTCCGTGGCCACTGTGCTTGGTCAACTAAATGGCAAATCCATAAATAAAGTTCAGGTGGGTTCCACAATATCTGTCCATTGAGCGGTCTGATGAACCTAGATGATTATTTTACCCCCGCATGTATACGGAGTACATTATGAATAAAAATTTTAATTAATATTTAGATTGATCAGTTTATACGTCTTTCTCTGCTTCTCTCTATCACTTCACTGCCTTTTTTCTAATTTTTAAAATCACCACTAAAATCACCGAGAACAAAAATAGTTCTATTCATTAGTGCTCTTTAACCTCACTTTTTTTTTCTATTCTTATGCCGATGGTCCGATCTCAAGAATGCTTTTTCTTTCATTGTTCTAAAAATACGCTCGACCAGTTCTAAGAATTCCACTGGACAGTCATTAACTGGAACTGCCCGCGGCACAACTTTCCATTCTATTGCTTATTTCCCAGCCTTATAAGTTTAATGGGCTTTGCTCAAGAAACACGTGTTATCAATGGCATTTAAAATCTATCTTATGATATTCATAACGAAATATCTATTTAAAACACAAATGAATTAAAAAATATATATAACGTAACTCTACATATAATCGCTTCTCTACATTCTCTCATATAAATATATTAGTAATTCTCACACATTATATTAAGACGTACAGCGAATATATATACATTCATACCTTTAATTGATTAACGTACTCATTCATACTCTTGTGTAACAGGGTTCGAATGACCATTGTAAATTTTTACCACTTCAACCTATTTACTTCGCAACAACACTGGCAATTAAACCTGTATTCGAACCCAGCTACTGTTACATACCCCCCAGGTGCAATAGCCTTCAAATACCCTCTGTGTATTTGAATGGCTTCTTAAACGCCTCTTTTCTAGCCTTTGTCAGCCCCACCCTTCTACTTCGGTGGCCATGGCCCCTTTCCTTGATTGTAATTTGGCTTGTCAGGTGGATGTCGAGCTTCTGGCTCACACTGCCATTTCGATCTGTAATTATCATCCCGTCCTTTTCTATATGTTGCATTCCCATCAGAACGTCCTTCTTTCATCCCCAGCTTAGTACTTTGCTGATCTTGGATTTCCTTTCCTCGTTCCAACAGAACGCTATGGTCATATGCGCTCATATCCAGCACATTAAGTAGTTCTGCCACTTCTCCGATAGATGCTTTTCTCACCCCCAACATCATTCTTTCTACATTCATAGGCATATTGTGCCTTACAATTCGAATGATGTGACCTTCTGACAAATGACACGTGTCCAGTGTTCTCAGTCTCGCCACCTGACGATGAAAGAATTAGAGAAAAATTTTCTTGTTTCCCTTCCTCATATTTCTCTCGCATCACTTGATACTGCACGAGCTCCTGGCGGTCTTCAGACCAAAAAGTCTCTCGTATCTTCTTCTCGTACTCCTTGAAGGTTGTGGGTTGTTGAGATGAGTCCCACCATGCTTGGGCGTTCCCGCTTAGATTACTATACACTACCACTACTTTATTTTCCTCTGGCATGGGATTCATGCCAAAGTATCTTCGTAGGCTTTGCAGATGCTCCACAGGAGCTTCCCCCATTTGGCCTTCAAATGGCCATATCTTTAAGAAGTGGTTCACATTGGTGTGCATCGCCATACCCATACATTTCACCATGTTCTCTGGTCTTTCTGCCTCACAAGCCTTCGGTTTCTGTTTTACACTGCTCTCTCGCTCATCTAAACTCCCTTCTACTTTTTTATTGTCCGACTTCGCAGCCTTTTCCATACTTTCACCTTCATTTCCCTCATATTCCTTTTTCCCTTGACTACTTTCACTTTCCATCCCTAGTCTCCGTTCTATATCCTGAAATCTCAGTTCAAACCTCTCGTCCATTTCCTGAAATCGGAGTTCTAGATTTTCTAATTTTTCTAAGATTTTCTCCATTACATTTACTTCTTTCCCCTCTCCCGCCTTCTGCTGTTCCCCTTTCTGCTTATTTTTTGGCTTCATTTTCCATACCTATACCTACGTATTTATTTTGTTTGTGTATATCTAATACTATTCCAATTACGTGCCAGGTTCGTCACCCCAGCTTCAATGGTACATTGCACGACCCCCCTGATAGGCCTTCCTACCTTCATATCTACCCTTATGGATTTTGTTTTATAATATCCCAAATATTGGTAAATTCTTAAATACCTATTTATGAACTATGTAACTCTAAATATGCCTCACAGAACAGACATCAACATTATTTTCCCTTCTGATTATTTGAGAAGTTTTCTACCAGTCTATCTACACATCGCAAAATATATCAACATTTAACCACATTTCCAAATATATATCCAAACTCTTTCTGATTTCTCCTTTCTATATATTTTTTTTTTTTAAAAAAAAATATCATTCTCCAACTTTCGTTGGGAAATCCTTTTTTTAAATTATATTAGGATGCCATTTTATTGCCCGTTCTCCACTATTCAAAGCCCCGTTCATTGGTCCGCCATTTTAAGCACTACATGGTATTTGAATATCACGCCACACACCGGGCAGCCATTTTAACATTCTACCCACAATCTTGTTCAAAAAATTTAGTGTGTATAAGTAGCTATTACCCTAAGCTTCGAGCACGTATATTTATGAGCAAAGGCAGAAGCCCCTCTAACGCGCCAATCTTATCCATTAATAAGAATTATACATCTCAAAAGCGCAAACAAAAGTTCCAATGGATACTCTTTGGGTATTTTATCCTAACTAGCTCAATCTCGAGGGTCTGGGAAAACAATGTTTATCGGGAGAACAAAGCTATGGATGATCTCATTAAGAGATGCCTTATATCTCTAAATATAATTTCTATCTAAATCCAATCCTATTACAATAGCCCATCAGTCAACAGAAACCCAGAATGTAAATAATATATATAAGTGGTAATTAATTCTAAGATTTATTAGCACGTGCACACATATATTAATATCTTAAACATATAATTCACTTATTCCGTTACATATATATATATATAATTCATACACATATTAACGAAAGTGTGTGATTACACGTCAGAGTTGCATTTTTTTAAACATTTTAATATATTATTAATTTACTTTATTTAAATTGGAAATAACACATTTCTTTAGCTATTATTAAATGTTCATTTAAGGCAGATTAAGAAAAGATCAAAGTTACCTCTTAAGAGTGAATGTTCATGTGGCTGAGGCTAATAATCTGTAAGCTTACAGCATAGAGAATATGTTGATTTTAACGAAAGTCACTGGTCCGAACGATGGTGATAAGCTGTGAAATATTCTGGCCAAAAACAATCCCTATTAGAATTTAAGTAGATGAGTTTGGCTTGATTGTGAGAGGATCTGGTTGTTAGAGAGTTCCGTGGCCATTACGCTTGGTCGACTAAATGGCAAATCCATAAATAAAGTTCAGGTGGGTTCCACAATATCTGTCCATTGAGCGGTCTGATGAACCTAGACGATTATTCTACCCCCGCATGTATACGGAGTACATTATGAATAAAATTCTTAATTAATATTTAGGTTGATCAGTTTATATGTCTTTCTCTGCTTCTTTCTATCACTTCACTGCCTTTTTTCTAATTTTTAAAATCACCACTAAAATCACCAAGAACAAAATTAGTTCTATTCATTAGTGCTCTTTACCCTCACTTTTCTTTTCTATTCTTACACCGATGGTCCGATCTCAAGAATGCTTTTTCTTTCATTGTTCTAAAAATACGCTCAACCAGTTCTAAGAATTCCGCTGGACAGTCATTAACTGGAACTGCCCGCGGCACAACTTTCCATTCTATTGATTATTTCCCAGCCTTATAAGTTTAATGGGTTTTGCTCAAGAAACACGTGTTATCAATGGCATTTAAAGTCTATCTTATGATATTCATAACGAAATATCTATTTAAAACACAAATAAATTTAAAAAAATATATAACGCAACTCTACATATAATCGCTTCTCTACATTCTCACATATAAATATATTAGTAATTCTCACACATTATATTAAGACGTACAGTGAATATATATACATTCATACCTTTAATTGATTAACGTACTCATTCATACTCTTGTGTAACAGGGTTCAAATGACCATTGTAAATTTTTACCGCTTCGACCTATTTACTTCGCAACAACACTGGCAATTAAACCCGTATTCGAACCCAGCTACTGTTACAATATATATATATTATAAGGAGTAAAATTAATAATAGTATAAATATATTTTATATTTAATAAAATATGTATTAATTATATAAAAATAGTCAATGCTAAATAGGGAGACTTTATGTTAGATAAAATATATTAATTAGTTTTATAAATAATTAAATACTAAGTAATAATTAGTTAAATTTTATTTAACATAAAATCTCTTTATTTAACATTGAATATTTTTATGTAATTATATTTTCATTATTATTAACTTTATTCCTTTTAACATACTGTAATAGGATTTTATCTTGAAATGCAATCAAAGATTATAATAAGCATACTAAAATATCTTAGCCAGGCAACAGTAATATTTTCTGCTCTTCATAATTTCTTCATATTACAATGGTCATATTTGTACATACACACAACAAAATCCAGAGTTTTGGCAAATTACCCCAAGCCTAATCTAGATGAGGGATTGAAACCTCAAATCAGATTGTATATCAGTTCCTCCACCAACACTCCATGACTTATTACCCTATGAATGACATATATGAGGCTACACTCAGAGTTTCTTAATTCACATGCTGGCAGTAGCAAAGATGGAGCAAGAGACTCAGGGAAAATTACTTAAATTACTAATAATTTAACCAAATACACACATCTATGGTTGGCTAGACCATGCATATATCAATAATTAATGCCAGTATCAAGAATGATTTGGGATGGATTATAAATGATACTAACATATTGATTATAATTTAATATATTTTAATTATTAAATATAGGTTAAATAAACATGAGTGCATTGAATGACACATGCAGGTGTAACAATGACGAGCAAGTTTGAGAACAAAATCTCATCTGATGCACTATGATTTAAAAGAGTTTATTATAAATTTAATAATCTACGGTCTATTTATGCCTTAATTTTACTATGGCCTCTCTATATGTTTTGCAAAGGTTTAAGTCAGTGCAAGAATGATGATTTATCATCATAATATTTAAAAGATCTTTTAATAATACTTAATGAGTTGCAATAGGCTCTCTATGTAGATTATATACATAACTAGATTACAGATTGAGATCAATGCTGAAATCTTATTACATTATGGAGGGATGAACTGAAGCTTTGCAGTATGACTTCAGATATTATGGTATATTATATATATATAAATATAAATTTCTAGAGATGTGTACATCTCGAATGTGTAGTTACTCAGGGGATTCAGTACCATTGGTTCCCATGGACCATATGATTTGCTGATAATAAATTGAACATATAGTTCAATAATCGGAGCAGCTTATAAAACAATCTGGACCCTCATATTCCAGTTCTAAAGAAGACCTGTCTGAACTAAGTATATGGGATGGCCTTTAAAACCAGAAGCCTATTCATATAAAAAAACATACAGTAAGGCATAAATGCATGTATGTGCTTCCTAAAAACACATTCACCATGCTAAATATAGTATTAATGAATAACTTAGGGTGTGCAAAAGTTCTGTGGAACTACCATATGCCAGTTCATAATTAGCATTCTTAACATGCTAAAAAGTATATTTAAAGTAATCTAATTTATTAACAAATCTGCATAGTTTACACTATAACTCAAAAAAGAGATAAAGCATATCTGGGACTTAAGAAATATGTCAAATATGCTTTATAACTCATTCTTGCATTTATTAACTAATTACTTTATTAACTTGCAAACCCAATTCAAACAATAATAATAATAATAATAAGCTAAACATAATAACTTAATGAATATATTTAGGTTCTCGAGCAGAGATTTGTGTGTGTGTGCTAAAGAGTGAAGTTACTGAATTATGAGAGCCTCTAATCATCTCCCCATCAAATTTTATTCATAGAATCAATCTCCATTCTGAACTGGGCACAACATAAATTATAAAATAAACATATATAAAACATATAAGAAAGGCATGACCACAGATTAGAAAGTAATAGGATAATAACTGATTAAGTTATTATTTAACAAATATTTTGAGTTCTAATATTTTATTTAATAAATAGGCAAGTTTACAGGTATTATTTTATCAAAATTTGAAATTATATTTTACAGATTTAAATCAGTTTAATTATTAAAACATTATTACAGTTTGTAAAGTATTAAAGATTTTAAGACTTCTCATTCGATAATTTAATATACAAAATTAACAAAGCGTATGCCACACTTGAATGAGAAGCTATAAAGATACACAGAAATTATTACACGCTAAGCATATTTTATTAATGGCAATAATAACTCCATCAATAGACGAGATACCTGCTTTGACATCTCCAAACCTTGGACTATCTAGTTCATTTGCATATGCTTTGCATACTGTTTTGTTTCCCTTGCCCTATTTTTTCATTCTGCAGCTCACAGTACCGCTATGAATATGAGGCAAAAGACCTCGAAAGCGCTTAGCGTGTAATAATTTCTGTGTATCTTTATAGCTTCTCATTCAAGTGTGGCATACGCTTTGTTAATTTTGTATATTATTACAGTTTAGAAGTTTGTGTGCATTATAGATTAGTAGCTAGCTTAACTTTTAGATAATTTATTAGAATTATTTTTAAAGAGCTCTGCAGGAAAAATTGTTACCACATCATCATTCTTGGCTGGAATAATCCTTTCCTGATGTTTTCTTGGCAGTCTACTGATTCTCCCCATTCTTCATCTCAGACCGATCTCTCAAAAGGAGAGCCGACATGGACTTAGCTGTCAAGCTCCATTTTCCAGTCAGCCATAGCAACTGGCAGCAATTACTATATAAAATTCTAAAAAGTGGAACCCCCCACTTAAAATTGAAGGTTATTTATACAAGAAAAATTGATAACTTGAGTGCCCTGTTTACAATTTACAAAATTTTCATCAATAATTTAAAATCCATAAAAATGAAATCTTTGGTCATTTCTTGGCTAAAACAATGATGGTTAAACAGGTCACTCTTTGTTCTTAGTTTTTATTTTTAAAATACATTTAAAATTTTGATTCCAGTTTTATTAATTGCTTACAGGTGGTTTTCTAAGAATTTACAATTTTTTTATAAAAATAGATAACTTTTTGTTAAAAGAGTTTAAGTTAGTAAACATTTTATTATCTATGTGTGTGAGACTATCACAGGGATTGAAATTTATAGACCAATGCATTTAAATAAAGAGTTTTTAATGTAATGCTTTTAAATCTATTGCATTATGCCTTCTTTTGCATATATATGTAGGTGGTTACACACATAACTTAATTTAATTATACCATTTTATTAATTTTAAATTTATAACTGCGGATGCAATATATGCATACAAACATTAATATTACTATTAGATATGTGCACACATACATGTAAATATATGCTATTACATATTAAATTAAATTATTATAAGATTATGGAAGATATTACTGTGGCATATAGTAGGTGAAATGGGATGATGGCTAAATAATACCATTTCAATATAGATATACTTCTACCATATGTATGTCACTTTAACTATAAAGAGAATTTGATCTAAAAGACCTGAGTTCTCTGGACAATTTTTTTTTGTTGGGCTGGTACCATGTTTTACCAAGACCCAGATTCAAACCCTCATTCATAATGTGGCAATCTCATTAATAAGCAGTAGTTTGTGGCATAAGAAACTCAACCATGAATTGCATTATTTAATTTATATCTTTTTGAATTGATTAATTGCAAGAATAAAAATTAACCATAGGCTAGTTTTAAACTCAACAATAATATATTCCATGCAGTAATAATGTTATAAATGTATTGGCATTCTCCCCTAAAATTATAAACTCTGCCAAAATTTTGAGGATGTACATTGATAAGTCATTCAAAAATTAATTACTAAAATACTTCCATTACATTTTTTGTTTATTGCTATAAACTGAAACATTTCTTTATTCTTCCTCACTCCTAATGCATGATGTTTTAATTATAACATCAAAAATAAAAAATTAGGATTCAACTAAAATGCCATTGAAAACGTGTACAATGTTATCTACTGAATATAATTATACCCACAAATATATAATACATTTTAGAATATAAAAAAATCATTATTAAAAATAATAAAATAGTAATTAGATAAATGTTAGTGTTTTCCTGAAGATTTATGATGATGGTGTTTTAGTTGTATTTATATGCTGGACTATTTCCATCATCTAATATAAGTATTGGATGTCATTAAAAAATTTTAACTTTATTTAAATGTTCCAAATACATTCAACTGTTAGTAGTAGCACACAGGTATGAATATTTTGAGAGATATTATTCTCCTCTCTTCTTCAGGGGTTGCTGGTCTGACCAGTGATGCACTAGCATGGGAATTGAATCTAAACCCTTACATTCTGAGTATTGAATTTTACAGTAATGCTCTAACCAATTGAGCCTTCCTGCCAAAGGCAACAGTTAGTAGAAATTTCATATACTTATCTATGAAGTTCTTCCTGATTTCTCCATTTTTTTCTAAGAGCAAAGTTGATTAGCAGTTTGCATACATTATGTCACAATAGACTGACTTTTGGGATTGTTTGCCATAGTTGTGAGCAGCTTCTTTAAATTTTCTTCTTTGTACCTTTTCTTCTCTATTCAATATTTTTGTATTTTCCCAGTTGATGTTCATTGGTGCATAAATGATCTGATACCTTATACACATCTGTTTCCTTTCTTTTAATCATCAGTTTGTATTCTTGTAAGTGCTTTTCAATGGGATGACTAATCTCACCAGTATATGTTCTTTCACATTCATGTGGTATTTCATAGATGCAATTTTTTTCTTTTCAACATTTCAAGTTTAGATTTTGTAGATGTTAGAATTCCTCATAGTGTGTTATGGCTCTGGAAAGTTGTTCTGATGTTATACTGATTGCAGATTTTCCTTAATTTGATGTTCTTTTTGTTGTCTATTTAAGGTTTTCTTAATGACAGCTGATGGATAACTGTTTTTTTATAAGAGTTTGGTTCTATATAGATCTTTTCTTTTTTAAAATAGCTGGTTTCAGAACAAATTTCTTTTGCCCTGTTCCATAATGATAGTATAACTTCATGTTTTGTGTTAGTGTTGTGATTGGATGTATAGGCTAAGTATTTTCCTGTATGTATGGGTTTTCTATAAACTGTAGTTTTGATTTTTCCATGAGAGAGTCTTGTCACAAGAATATCTAAGAATGCCAATTTTTACTCTTGTTCTGATTCTATTATGAATTTAATTAAAGAGTATATGTTGTTGATGTGTTTCCAGAAAGTTTGTAGTAGTCTTCACCATATGGCCATACTATAAATGTATCATTTACATAGCAAAGCCAAACTTTAGGTGGACATGGAGTAGTTTTTATGATTGTGGCTTCAAGTTCTTCCATGTAAATAGTGCTAATCAGAGATGACATGGAAGAACTTGAAACAACAGTCATAAAAACTACATATCTACCTAAGTTTTGGCTTCCCTATGTAGATGATACATTTGTTGTATGGCCACATGATGAAGCATAACAACAAACTTTCTGAAAACACATCAATATATCTCCTTCAATTAAACAAGAACAAAAATTGGCATTCTTAGATGTTCTTGTGATAAGACTCCCTCATGGGAAAATCAAAATTATAGTTTACTGAAAACCCACACATACAGGAAAATACTTAGCCTATACATCCAATCACACCAGAAACACAAAACATGTATACTATCTTTATGGAACAGAGTAAAAGAAGTTTGTTCAGAAACCAGCAATTTGAAAAAAGAAAATATCTATATAGAACAAACCCTTATGAAAAATGGCCATCCATCAGCTGTTATTAAGAAAACCTTAAATAAACAACAAAAGAACCATCAAAAGAAAAACAATTATTGGTTCAGTAGTATACCCATACATACTAAAAATAGCAGACAAATTAAGAAAAATCTGCAATCAGTATAACATCAGAACAACTTTCCAGAGCCATACCGCACTATGAGGAATTCTAACATCTAAAAGAAAAAACTGCATCTATGAAAGATATATTGATGAGACCAGTCTTCCCATTGAAAAGTGCTTGCAAGAACACAAACTGATGATTAGAAGAAAGAAAACAGATGTGACTAAGGTAGGAGACCATGTATGTACTATAATGGTCAGGCAGAGACTCTTTCCCTATCTGCCATATCAGGGCACCAGAAAATTTTTAAAGTAAGCAGATATATATGGGCAAGGTTTAACTTTTATTTGACTGATAGCCCCAGTCATTAGTTCATGGAAAAACTTAAAATATCACTCTATTTAAAAATGTTCTAACTCTTGATTTTAAAAGATATTAATAAAAATATATAAAAATAAGTTACTGCCAAAATTAAACAAAACATTTTTATTGTTACACACACACACATTAAAAAAAATAATTCTGGAAACTAAATTAGTTACTGAATAAATTTAATTTATGTTATATGCATATATAAAAATAAGTTACTGCCAAAATTAAACAAAACATTTTTATTATTACACACACATTAAAAGAAATAATTCTGGAAACTAAATTAGTTACTGAATAAATTTAATTTACGTTATATGCATATATAAAAATAAGTTACTGCCGAATTTAAACAAAACATTTTTATTGTTACACACAAACACATTAAAAGAAATAATTCTGGAAACTAAGTTAGTTACTAAATAAAATGAATTTACATTATATGCACAAATGAATGAATTTAAAAGATTTAATACAATTTCAATATTTGGCTAAACATAAATACACTACATAGAAAAAACATTTAATTAACTTGATTTTTTTAACTCCAGGCTACAAGTTTGCATCCAAATCTACACCAGCTTACTGATATACTACTGCATTCAATGCAAAACGAAGATGTTAGCATAAAAAACATGCTGATATGAATGTGCATCTGTAGCATGATATTATTAAAGAAATAATGATCCTCGTCCAGTATAGGAATGTGTATCTGTCTGTCTGGCTAAATAATCTATTGAGAAATATATATAAAAAATGATCTATACATAGGAAATAGCAATCTTTTCTGGCTCACTGTTCCAACCAGAGTGTAAAGAGATTAATGGTGTAGGAAATATATCTACAACTATTGGCAATGCAATGGCTACACTTTTGGGCCATGCATTCAGTTGGATACTATGCCCTGTATGCTAATGCAACACAAGGGAATAAGAATCCAATGCATCTCCCCAGTTTACATTGACATAAAACAACTGTACCTCCACCAGCACCAATTCAACTACAAAACAAATAGCCCAAAATTAACTCACTTAACATAATCTTATGAATCTATGCAGTCGTTTATGCTCATTTTTAAATTAATTTAAAAGAAATTACAAGAATGGAAGAAGAAATAATAATAATAATAATAATAATAATAATAATAATAATAATAATAATAATAATAATAATAATAATAATAATAATAATAATAATAATAATAATAATAATAATAATAATAATAATAATAATAATAATAATAATAATAATAATAATAATAATAATAATAATAATAATAATAATAATAATAATAATAATATTAGCAAACATATTAAAAGAAAAATATAACAAATACTTTAAATTTCTGCTTAATAAGATAAGAGTCTTTATGGGTTAGGTACTGTTTAGGTTTAAGCATTTGAAAAGTTCTTTTGATTCCATGGCTGTATTTTATTTGAAGTCCATCTTGGCAGTCCATGATGCATCATACAACTCCAATCGAAGTCCATTTAGTATTAATATTATCAAGAAGATTTTGGGAACCATCACCCTGGAGGTTGCCTCAGTTGGTACAAATGCAGGAAACTAATTTATTGTGTGACACTTACATTTTTGATGTCCACAATACACATAAATATGCTTAAATTATGTAATCAACAAGAGCAATATAAAAGAACAAAACTCCACTTAACCAAAGTTTTATTTTCTTCCCTTTTATATAGTTTTGAAGTCCTTATCATTAAATTCCAGGATCGATCTTGCCTGGCTTCATGCTGATCTTATTGGCAATGGTGATTTTCTATGTGGACAGTGTTCATTTGCATTGTTTATTGGGCAGTTCACTTTTAAGCAGGAACATCAATTTTATTAATAGGAATTTTTTAATTGATCTCTTATTTGACTGATCAGTTAAATGCTCCCAAAGGCCTGTTTGCTATTATATCATTTATTTAAATAGAAAATCATTTCCATTCTAAGATTTAA
The DNA here is from genome assembly GCA_028023455.1 of Epiperipatus broadwayi. Classification (NCBI taxonomy): domain Eukaryota; kingdom Metazoa; phylum Onychophora; class Udeonychophora; order Euonychophora; family Peripatidae; genus Epiperipatus; species Epiperipatus broadwayi. The sequence continues at coordinate 11,675,774 of JAQFVV010012404.1, forward strand.
AATAATTTCTAAACAGAAAATAATTAACAGCTTTTATTATTTTATTTTATTACATTTCTTTAAAATAGTCTTTTATCTTTAGATTTTAACTTCAAATTACCTTTAAGAAATTATTTAATAGTTTACCAATATATGCAATTATATATATTGGTTTAAATAAAATTTATTATTTTTTTTAGATATTTATTAATTGATATACATTTTCTTTAGCAATCTTTATTTTTTTATTTGACAGTAATGTAACAGCATGTATGGATACTGTTACAGTGCCAATGAACATATGTTCAATTGGGAAAATATAAAAATATTGGATAGAGAAAGTACAAAGAAGAAAATTTAAATAAAAATTCTCACATGCCAATGGCAAACAATCCCATAAGTCAACCTAGTATGACTATACATAATATATGGAAACTGATAATCAATTTTGCTCTTAAAAAAAAGTTGAGAAAATAGGAGAAATTTCATAGAAAAGTATATTAAATTTCTACTGACTGTTGCCTTTGGAAGGATGGCTGTTGGTTAGAGCATTACCTTAAAATTCAATACTCAAAGAATTAAGGGTCCAGGTTTGATTCCATGCTAGTACAGTCACTAGTCAGATTAGCAATATCTGAAGAAGAGGAAAGAATAATGCATCTCAAAATATTGTGCATATACTAATCTATGTGCTATTACTAACAGTTGAATGTATTTGGAATATTTAAATAAAGTTAAATTTTTCTAAAGACATTCAATACTCATATTAAATGATGGAAATAGTTCAATATATAAATACAAATATAAATAAATGTTAGTTCATAGATGTATATTAAAACTTTGTCATATATATATATCAAAATTACTCCAAATTCAAAACAACCAAATTAGCCAAGAAAATAAAATCTACAACACAACCAGTGGTTTCAATGCTACAAACAGACTTACTTTTAAATACTTTGTTTTTTAAGTTTTGCATCTGTGCGATAATATATATGTTAAATAAGTATTTGAATTTTCTGTTTACATTTTTTTTTTAAAAAATCATTTTTACTTATGATTATTTCCTATTTATTTTAATTTTAAAATAATGTAACAGCATATGTATACCATTTCATATCAGTGAATTTCCTCAAAAAACAAAAAATAAAAAAAAATGTACTTAGTGTTAGTAATTACTTTACAAACATTGATTAATGCTAGAATTTTTTTTAAAAAAACTTTGGTTAGTAATTAAAAAAAAAATGCTATTCTTTCATTTTTACTCCCGCTGAGCCTATGCCTCCTCCCTCAAGAGCTCTTTTTCCTCATTTGTTAATCAGTTTTTAAATAATCAATAAGGCGAGTCCAAACAAGTTACTTATTAATTTTAATTAGACTTTCTTAAACTTATTATTTATATTATTATGTTTTATTCCTAGAGTTTATTCATATATGCACAATTTTTCTTACTGGCAGTACTCTTACTTTACGTTAATCCAAATAAAATATTTTATTTCAAAAAACAATAAAGATAGTCATGGTTTATAATATATTGTGCCATGTTGGAAAGCCAATTATAATGGTTGGGAAAGAGACTCTTATTCTATCTGTCAAACAGGGCACCACCAGGCCATTTGAACCTGGAAAATAGTAGGCAAACACTTCTTTGTAATATTCCATTTTTATTTGACTGATATGCCCAAGTCACTGAGCTCATGGAGTAGCTGAGATTTATATATATAAATTCTTAAATGTATTTCAATATTTTAAAAAAAAAAAGCCACTGCCAGTAACAATGACAAAAACCTTTATTTACGCATATATATAAAGTTGAGGAATAAATATTTAATATTACTTTAATTTGTAACTATTATTATTTTATAATGAATAATGGCTTTTTTCATATCACATATATATAACTATATGCATGTATACATAATTATGGTGTAATAGTTTGTAAAAATAATTCTTTATTCTGAACGTATTTCTCTAAGGCAATTAATCAGGTTCTGGTGAAACTTGGGCAGGCCACTGTGTTCAAAGTAATAACTAAACTAATTAATGGTAAAAAATGCAATTTATTTATGTATTGCACTAACTCAATATTTATTTGAAAGCAATTTGAAAACTTTACTCTTATTTCTTACCCAGCATATTTATGGATGTCATTTTCTGACTCAAAGTGCCGATCTTATTTATATGTAAATAAGAATTATGCTGGAAGAGATGAAGTATCAATATTGGATAAATGAAAACCCTTTCACTAGCTAGCTTGCTCAGGGTGGGTGGTTATCAACCATGGGAAATATATGAGGTACAGAAATATGTTTAATCAAATTACCTATCTTTTACACAAAAAACAAATCTCTCGATCTTTTCATAAAACCTGAAATAAAGAAATCAACAAACATATATGTTTTCACTTAAAAGATATTTAATATTCATCATAATATAAAAATCACAAAGTATAACATTATAAACATGTGCTCATGTATTTCAAAAGAACACATGCAAGCACACATACTGCATAGATAAAACAAAAATCAGATAGCAAAATAAAAATGTAATGCAACATCTAGTCCATTCAAACGTAAAAATAGTACTTTGTAATGCTGAAAATAATTATTTAGATTTTCAATAAGGGAGTCTCTATGCATTATCAGAAAAGATTTACTAATATACGAGAAATAAATTCAGGTGAGAAAATGTTCATATTACCTGGATTTTCCACAGGGACAATGATGAATATATGAGCAATACCACTACTTTATTCGACACAATAGCCATATTTTCGATGGGTTTAGTTTTATTGATTCCTTAATCTAGGAGTAATGTTCACCGAAATCAAGTTTAATTTAAAGGTTTAAGTGTGGCTTCCTTCTAAGATAGACATGTTCTATACGGTAATGTCTGACATATCTTTGCAGGTTAGCCACAGAGCCCAGCACACTTAAGTTCTTACCCCAGTATGTTCATGGCTGATGATTATATTTGTTGATTCAATGTTTCAAATCTCCATTGTAGAAATCAAATAACTTGATCCCTAATGTATATAAAAATGATTTCTCTTTTAAAATGACATCTACAAAAGTTATAGACAGAATTTCTTAATTTTTCTTTTTATATTCTTCTTTTTTAAAAATGATGTGTTATTTCAGATCTGTATTCTCTTTAAAAACAAAAGCAAAAGCTTTTAGCACCTTTTTTCTATATTGAGGTCAACGAAATTCCATCGAACACCTCCAATCTATTTTCGATTGCACTTTGTTTGTTTTTCTCTTAGAATTTTTTTAAGATAATGATCCATACAGTTTTAATATTTTTTTTCTATTTAATAACTCCTTTTTATCATAAAATACAGGACCTTCCATCTTGAAAATAAATTTGTTTTATTATTATTAGGTGAGTCCATTTATTCATCCATACAGCAATATACATACATGCGTTTCAAACGAAATACAAGAGCACAAACATTTTACCCCCCCCTCTGTTTATTCTAATTCTTTCTATCTCCCTATTTAAAATATACAAAAAAAAAATCGAATTTAATCAAATATTAACTATATATATATATATATCTGTGGATGTATACAATGTATCTTTTAGAGCAGGGTTTAAATACACTCTGTCACAATACCCCCCATGCTGTTTGGAAGCCTTCAAATAGTCTGTGGGTTTGAATGGCTCACCTCTAAGCCAGACAATAACTATTCCCTACTGTCATACTATGATAGCAAGGGTTTGAGTGACTGAGCATTATAGGACCCCCTTACCCCATGCCCGGTGTCTATGAACAGACCCTCTTATAAATTACAAATTTTTTTACATAATAAACTGTCCTGGTTCACTCACATGTGGCATCTTTATCAAAACTCAGTCGCCTACCTTAAACTTATGGTAGGTTCCCATTGACCTATTCCACTCTTGGCTCTTTTTTGTGAGATTGTGATGTACCTGTTTTGATCACTTTTGGTATCTATTGGCTTTTCTTCACTTCCTGGTAGGATATCCTGGATTAATCGAGGAGCATGTTTACTGAAGTGTAACCATACAGGAAAAAACCCCACTGATTCATTGACTGACCAATTAATGCCAATTAATGTAATTGACTATGTCTGGAATTTTTCAGACCCAACCCCTGTAGATGGTTGGGATGTAGGTTCTAAACAATCTTCCCAATTTGTGCATCACTTGTTGACATGGATTTGATTGAGGATTCCGAATGGATGTCAATATATGCTGAATACCTGATCTCTGGATCCATCTTCCTCATTCTCCAGACATAAATGGTATTCCATGATCTGAGAGGATAATCTGGGGTTTTCCCACCAACAAAAATGTTCCTTTTTGAATACACATATTGTGTTTCATATTTGCTTGAGCTATTGGGTAGGAAGTCACAAATTTGGAAAATAAATCAGACACCACCAGCAAACACTTCTTATTGTATGCTGGTAGTGGACCATAATAATCCACTGCTATTATCTCATGTGGTTTCTCTAGTATTATGGAAATCATTGGGGCGACATAACTTCGAGTCGCAAGTATTATGGAAATCATTGGGGCCGCATAACTTCAATTCACTGGTGGCTTTCTGACAAATTTGAGATTGACCAATGACAGCTACTATCTTACCATGCATGCCTGGTCAATAGAACCATTTCTTGAGCCATTGTTCAGTCTTCCACATTCTGTAGTGCCCAATGATGGACATGAGCCACCATTGCATGTCATTTGTCGAGGGATCTAGAAATTTTATATTGTATGGATTGGTCCAATCTACAATGTCCTATCATATGTTCATACTATCTGGTGACCTTAGTCCCTCTAGCATCCAAATGCTCAATTACTTGTTTCAATTGGGTGTCTTCTCATTGGCATTGAGCCAACTGTTTAAGATCGCTCTCGACAACTTCATCTACTTTTAATCCTACTCCGCAATATGTAAAATTTCTATCTGCAAATGTTGAGATTGTGAATGTACAGGGTTCCAGCTGAGAATACCAGCCACCACATTCTCTGACCCTTTACGACACTCTGATTATTGCTTAGGTAACTGTGATTGATAAACTCCAAGCTTTTATGGTCAGTGACTACTATGACTCCTGATACTAACAAGAGTGCATAAAGTTTTTGGAATGCCCAAACAATTGCCAGGGCTTCTTTTTTGGTAGCAGTAAAATGGAGTTCAGGTCCTTTAAGCAATCAACTCAGGAAAAACAAAACCCCTATCTGATCATCCATCCGCACATGTGACAATGTTACTTCTAGGCCATACCCACTACTGTCTGTCTGTATTACAAATGACTTTGCAGTCAGAAAATTCCAACATCACGTTCCATGAACCCCATTTTCATACTTTCAAAAGCTTGCTCTTATTCCTCCCTCCATTCCCTTTACATCTTCCTAAATAACCTACCCAAGGATTCCATTCATTCTGCAAATCATTTCTGAAAGTGGTTGTAAAAGTTGCATAAGTCAAGGAAGGTAAATATTTGTTTCCTGGATTTGGATACTGAAGTCTCTAATAGCTGACACTTTATCAGGGTGAGGCCTAATACCTTGCACTCCTACTATATGATCCAAAAAAATGTAACTTCTTCCTGAAGCAATGTACTTTTCTTTAAGTTTATTTTAATTCCATTTTCCCTACATTCCTTTAGAAACATTTTAACATCCCTTATATGTTCTATGTGGCTGAGGCCACTAATACATCATGAACATACATTGTGACTAGATCTTTTACTTCAGGAATAGAACCTGATCCAAGCATCTTAACAACCATGCCCCACTGTTGATTAGGGAAAATGGCATCCAGTTGAACTGATATGAATAACCCTCATATCAAAATGCCATATACTTACAATCATCTGGGTGTAGCTTGATCTACCAATAGCTTGCAATCAAGTCAAACATTGAGAATATTCTTTTCCCCTTGAATGTCCCCAAAAGTCTTTCATAGATGATGGAATATTGTGATCTGGAATGGTCACTTTGTTCAATTAACTTGCATCAAGACACAGCCTTACCATGCCATCCTTTCTCTTTACAACTACCAATAAGTTACAATATGCTGATGAGCACTTTGAAATGATGCACCATTCTATCATCTGTTCTATTTGTTTCTTCATTTCAATATTGATGGGTAATAGGATATGATCTTGCTTTAAAAGGGTGATTTCCATTCACTTTAATCCTTTGTTCAAAACCTTGGATTATACCTGCTATATCCGAGAAATTTGATTGTATTCTTCCAATATTTGCATTAGTGCACTTTCCCAATTCCCTGTACCCATTTTTGTCTCATTTACCTTTTCTGTAATGATGCCATCTGTTAGGTCCTACATTATATTACTGCCCCTATTGATATAACCCAACAGTAAGAAACTTAATGACCTCTCCCTTGCATGTGGCTTGTCTACTTTCATAATCTACATTTATATTTGTGCAAAAATCTGACCCTAATAAGAGGTCATATATCAAGTCTTTCATTAGCAAAAGTACATATGGACAGGTCTCTCCATTAATTTTAATAGCCATCCATATTTTCTTGGATTTGACCTTGGCTTTTTGGTTATTAGCCATCGTTACAAGAACTGACTTCTATGGAAATGTGGGCACCTTCAATTGTTTTCATGGTTCTGTGGTATGACCTACTATGATGGAAAATTTAGAACATGTCTGACATGCATAACCTGGAACTCTATCTTCCCATAAACACACTAAGTTTCCTATTTCCTTTTTATCCTGTCTCTATCCAAGTATATCTCCATTCACCTTGTCTATTTCTCCTTCGCTTATTTCATAAATCTGCCTCTTTCCCTGATGTGAATTCTGTCTCTTTTTTTACTTATCTCTATCTGGTTCAATATTCTATCTATTGCTTTTGCCGACTTCTTACTCCCTTTTTCTAACATCCATTTTACCTCACTGGACAAGTTCTTATTTACTATTCCCTCTATCTGTTTCTCAATCTGCATGCTTCTAAGGTCTTTAGCGTGGCTACTTGTCTCCTGAAAAACTACACATATTCTTCTCTACTATTCTCCTGAAACTTTTGCTTCCTTAACTGTAATTTAATGTGCTCTTGCCACTCTAAACTTCAGAAGACCTTCTCTAGCACCCTTTTATAATCTGGGAATGTCTGTGGGTAGTATAGAAGTGAATTCCACCATGCCTCAGCATATCCTTAAAGGTGGTGGCATGCTATCACTATTTTATCTTTATCTAGTATTCCATACCCATCAAAATAATTTTGCAAACTTTTAATGTGCTCTGTTACCATCTTCTCAATTCCATTTTACCCAATTCTATTCTAATATTGTTTTTTTGTAAATCTTATTTCTAAATTAGACATGCCAGGCCTACTTTCATCCCCTGAAGTACTGTGCTATGTCTCTGATTTCACTATCTAATCCACTTGTCACCTATTTTCTGATCTCTCTTTCTTTAATACCCAATAAAACAAATAATAACACTTCACTTTAATTCTTTTATTGTTATTTACATTTATAATCTGTCCCCCATACTTTCCACTCTTCAAAAGCCCCTAAGTTAAGACACAATTGTAATGAAGTGTTTTTTTTCGTATCACATATATACAACCATACACGTATATGCGTAATTATAACGTAATAGTATGTCAAAATAATTCTTTATTCTGAACACATTAAGGCAATTAATCAGGTTTCAGTGAAACTCAGACAGGCCACTGTGTTCAAAGTAATAACTAAACTAATTAATAATTCTTTATTCTGAATGTATTAAGGCAATTAATCGGGTTTCAATGAAACTCGGACAGGCCACTGTGTTCAAAGTAATAACTAAACTAATTAATGGTAAAAAAATGCAATTTATTTATGTATTGCACTAACTCAATATTAATTTGAAAGCAGTTCAAAAACTTTACTCCTATTTCTCACCCAGCATATTTATGAACATCACATTCTGTCTCCAAGTGCCAATCTTATTTATATTTAAATAAGAATTATGCTGGAAAAAAATACAGTATCAATACTGGTTAAATAGAAACTCTACCACTAGATAGCTCACTCAGGGGTGGATAGTTATCAACCATGCAAAATATATGAAGTACAGAAATATGCAAATATATGCTTAATCAAATTATCTATCTTTTACACTACACAATAAAATCCAGAATAAAGAAATCAACAAACATATGTTTCACTTAAAAGATATTTAGTATTCATCAAATATAGACATCAGAGTATAATGTTATAAATTTGTGCTCACATTTTTTAAAAGAACATGCACATGCACACATACTGCATAGATAAAACAAAAATCAGCAAAAAAATATAATGTAATGCAAACATCTAGTCTATTCAAACATAAAAATAGTAATTTGTAATGCCAAAAAAAAAATATTTAGATTTTCATTAAGAGAATCTCTACACATTATCAGAAAAAACATACTAATATTGGAGAAATACAGGTGAGAAAATGTTCACATTATCTGGATTTTCCCCATATGAGTAATAACACTAGTTTGCTCAATGCTATGGTCACATAGATAGATAATTTTTGAAGGGTTTAGTTTGATTGATTCTTTAATCTAGGAGTAATGTTCATTGAAAACAAGTTTAATTTAAAGGTTTAAGAATGGCTTCCTTCCAAGGTAGACATATTCTATACCATAGCATCTGATGTATGTTCATGCGGTGGATCACAGAGCCCAGCATGCTTAAGTTCTTACCCCAGCATGTTCATGGCTGACGATTATACTTGTTGATTCAATAAGTTTCAAATCTTTGTTATAGAAATCAAATAACTCAATCCCTGATGTATATAAAAATTATTTCTTTTAAAATGACATCTATGAAAGTTATAGACAGAATTTCTTAATTAATTTCAATTTTTTTTTTATATTCTTCTTTAAAAACTACATATTATTTTAGATCTGTATTCTCTTTAAAAACAAAAGCTTTTAGCACCTTTTTTCTATAGTGAGGTCAAGTATATTCCATTGAACACCTGCAATCTATTGAATCTGTTTTCGACTGCTCTTTGTTTTTCTCTTAGCATTTTTTTAGATAAAGATCTATGCAGTTTTAATAATTTTTTTTCCTATTTAATAACTCCTTTTTATTATAAAATACAGCAATTCCATCTTGTAAAAAAATTATGTTATTATTCAGTGAGTCCATATATTCATCCATATAGCAATATACATACATGTGTTTCAAACAAAATACAAGAGCAGAAATATTTTACCCATTAACCTTTTCTATCTTCCTATTTAAAATATACAAAAAAATTCAAATTTAGTCAAATATTACCTATATATACACCTGCACATATATACAAATGTATATTTTGAAACAGGTTTAAATACACACTGTCACAATTTTAAACATTAGTAACTCAGCACAGATGGACAGTTTATATAATTTTATTTGAGAATGTTGAGCATAGATAGGTTACATAGAGTACTCTATGCAATTAAAACATTTTCAAAACATTTAACCTCAGGCTAAAAGGTCAGAGCTAAAACAATGCTCGCTTCCTGATATACAGATGCAACCAATGCAATATGAAGATGTTAGCATAAAACCACACTGTCAGGTATGTGTATCTGCAGCATGGTATTATTTAAAAGAAATAATCCTCATCCAGTACAGGAATGTGTCTGTCAGGCAAAGGATCATATAAATAAAACATTAAAAAAGGAAATGCTTTGTATGGAGGGAGAGCAATCCTTGCCATCTTATAGTCCCTATCGATAGAGTGAAATATCAATGGCCTGGATGTACGTCCATATCCATTGCAACATGATGTCTATACCTCTGGTCCATAAATTCATTTGGGCATAGTGCCCTGTATGCTAACATGCTTCACATTACATTGTTATAAACACCTATACTTCCCTCCAACAGCATTGACTCAACTACAAAACAAATAGCCAAACATTAACCCCATTAAACTAACATAAACTTTAACGAATCTATGTAGCCATCTACACCTAACTAAAATTTAAATAAAAAGAAAAATGGAAATGATTAAAGCGAACATTATTCATAAAAAAAAAAGAATTATTAATTTCTTTTGCTGCTAGATAAGTTCATTTAAAAGTTCACTACTTTGCATGCAGTCTTGAGGATTGATCCAGGTTTCAGCCAGTGTATAAAATTCCTAGATTGTTATATTTGCCTATAGTTTCTTGGGAGACAGTTGTTACAAGCCATTCTTTTGAAAACCATGGTTGGGGAGGCCACCTTAGCCAGTGCAAATATCAAGAAACTAATTCTTGTGTCACATTCCTACATCATAAAGTCTGCACTATAGCTAGCTGTCATATGGAGATTATTAGTCAGATTAATTACTAAATTCCATTATTTCATCTTATAATTTCAGACCTCCCTTATCACAAATTCACCAAATCAATTGAACATGACATCATTGATCTTATTGCTCCTGATGTTTTCCTTTCTGGCCCATGTGCTTGTTGCTGCTTGTATTGGTCTATCTGCTTCAGAGCGGGAAACACAATCTTTATTTTTGTCTTATCTAATCTTACAAACATTTAAGTGCCCCAAGAGCTAGTTTGCTTTACATTCAATTATAGAACAATCACTTCTATTCACTAAGATATTTACATGATTTTTAAAAAGAAATTAATCAACATTTTTTTTTCATATGTCATAGCATCGGCCGGGACGCGAACCTAGAACCGTCTGCAACCAACTACTTGCTTGCAAGGCTGCTGCAATAACATCTCGGCTAACAACGCTTTATTTTCTTTTACATTACTTTTAACAAAAATATTAATCTACCTTTAGATCTTTATTTTTTCTGCATTAACTTACTTTTAAATTATTTTTTATTAAGTTTTCCATCTGTGCGATAATATATATGTTAAATAAGTACTTTAATTTTCCGTTTACATTTTTTTTAAAAAATCATTTTTACTTATGATTACTTCCTATTTATTTTAATTTTAAAATAATGTAATAGCATAATATGTATACTATTAAATATGTAATTATAATAACTATATTCACACCTCTGAAATTTACCATTACATGAATACAAGCATAATATATATTGTACATGTTTATTTTACCTGAATTTTGGTTTGCATTGTTAAATACCTACATCTTATACTTAATTATATATTCTTATATATTCTTATGATTATTATTGATCATTTGGTAGTTGATATAGCTTCTTGACATTATATCATTACAATAAACAAAACCAAAAAAAAACTTTAATTTTTTTCTCTTTTTTATATACAGAGAAAAAATTCTAAAATATTTTAAATCTTAAACTATTAAAATATTAATGATAATTATAAATACTAATATTAACTTAAAGACTATATTATATATTACAAATAAAAAACTACATTTCTTTCATTCCTTGAACTGAACTGAATAAAAAAATTTCAAAAGGGAAGCCTGGTTTCTATGTTGACCATTTACTAAACCAAAGAGATATTTTTTCTCCTATTTCCTCTGCACTTTTTCATCATTCTTTGCAGCATGAATGAAAAATATTAAAAAAAATCCTAGTGAAATGTCAGTTACCAATAACAAATAAAAAGTTCTTGAAATAAAAGTTCACTCTTCTTATGCAACCAGATACTTTCGCTTCAATAGTCCCACTGTGACATTTAAAGTTAGGTTATAATTTATCATTTATTCTTTTTGTAATAAGTTTAAATTTCCGCACAACTTATTTATTTTCTTCCAACAATAGTTTTTCATTTTTTAATTGAATTTGTAATTTAAAAATAAAATATTTTAAAAGTCAATTTTGTAAAACTTGTAACATAATTGTTTTATCTTTAGAAAGTTTTTTTTTGATAAATAAAAGTTGTTTACATTTTTTTTCGTAATTATAATCTATTTCAAAAGCGAAGATTTAATTTTGTATTAATTAGTTTATGTACCATGGTAAGATATTTAATTAGATTGAACATGGTATTAAATTAGCTCTGGGCATATACTGTTTAATTAAGAAATAAAAAAAGTTTACATGAGAGATAAGTTATGTAAATAGCCCTGAGTTTAGGATGAGGTCATTAACATTCATTCGTTATTCAGAAAGTATTACTCTGACTGATTCAGGTTCATTCTTCCGAAATTATTGACTGATTCTTCAAATCATTATTATTCAGAGGATGATTCTGACATTATTCTCCATCAGATATTTCTTCACATCCAGATTCATATTTGCTCCTGATATAGAACCTCAGATTCACATATATGCCAATGAGACTCTCAATATAATTTTCATAGGATTTATGTTCATTTTCAGATGTCCAAATTTTACACCATTGGTTACCAAACCTCCAGAATGCACTGCTAAGCCTAGTAAAATGTATCCTGACCTCCTTGCTGTTCCTTCAAAGATGTCATGATAGCTTAAATTATAACTGTTTCATAATGTCTCCACACACCCACCATTTCCAGAGAAAAGCCACTGCAGACTTCATTGTCTATGCATAAATGTGAGTTTTCATCAAACTTGCAGACACTAAGCTAAATTTCCTTTTTATATTCTTGCCAGGGCTAAACCTAGTCTAAGGCTCTGCTCAATCTTTATAATAAATAAAAAATTGTATTTTATTTTGTATTATTTTATTATATGCATTGAAGCCTTAGTGCCAAAATTCCCAATTTAAAATTTTTTACTTATCCGAGTGTATGATGAGTAGATTTTATATGTTTAATGTTTTCTTTGATATTACTAACTCTTAATAAAATACTTGGATAGATATTAGTAATTTTCTTTTAACTCACCAGTCCTTTTTCATCATAATTAATCTAGTTAAACTTAATTGCATTTTCTGCAGACAGCAAATCTTTTGGCTAGCAGTTTATTTAGTATTGTTTTTCTTAGATTTAGTTTCTGTAGTTGGGATGATGTAAAACCATAATCTTTTCTTTTCTGGTGTGGGACTGACCTTGGCTGGTTTAAATGTACCTGATCATGGGTGTGATGTAGTCAAATGACATTATTAGTCTGATGTTCATTTTCCAGGGTAAGAAAAGCTTGACTATGCTGTTTGTTGGTTCTCAGCAAATTGCCAGTGTTTCTAAATCTCTAAAAATGGAATTAGTTGAGATTTTCTAGAGCTTATGCCAAAACAGGAGAAATATGGAAATAGCTTCCAAAACATTAACTTTTAAGAAACAAAAACAAGGGCATTGAGTTATTACTTACAATGACCTCCCTCTGAGTGAGACAGGCTCAGACCTCACACTCTACCTATTAAGAGGGTTAAAATGATCATGTGCCCCTAATAAATGAAGTGGAAGCTCAAAGGAATAAAACTAAATGCTATTACATTTCATATTATATTACAAATATAGTTTCTCAACATAAGTCAGACTAATAACCAAATGGGTCACAAGCCCAAAAGCTAATTGAAATAGTCTATAATATCCAGACAGCTCTATACAACAAAAAGGAATGAGATTATAATTAAGACTATACTACCTTAGTTACTAAAACTTGAACATAACATACAATACAGGTTTGGAACTAGCACTCATATAAAATAAAAATATCAAATGCACAGAAACAGAATTACATAAAAAATTGAAACACATGTATATATATATAAAATTAGACAATAACATTATTTAAATTATAGAACAAAAGATACCTTAACAGTTTATTTAAATGCTAGTGCACTAGGCTTATTGACTATGGTCCCTTGATTTAAATTCATTGATGGAAGACTTGGGTGAATTGGTTAGTGGTTTCTTGGTAGTTGATTCTTATAGCATTGTATGCAGTTAATAGAAATACAGGGAGCACAAATCTGTCTTGGTGAAAAACTTAGCAAACCATGGTATGGGGAAATATCATTGTGGTAAGCTTGGCATTCATTTTAGGTAGAATCTCAGCAAACCGATAATAGCAATTTTTTTACAATTGACTTTCCAAAGACTGTAATACTTTCTTCCATGATCAGTGTAAGATAATTGCAGGATCAGCTTTCTCTCAGAATATCTACAGGAGAATAATTCTCTGAGTCTGTGCAGAGTAGTGCTTCTCTCAGAATATATGCAGGATAGTCCACTCAAAATCTGTGCAGGCTAGTTACAATAGCCTGATTAAGTCTTTTATAGAAAAATCTCTATCTGGGCCAATCACAAAACTCCCTTTTTAATCTGAAATGGGCTAACAAATATCAACCCTACTGAGAAAACAGCACATTTTAATGCAACCAATATAGGGCTTCAAGTTAATAATTCATGTGAGATTTGGTGACTATTGAAAAATATTTCAAGTGTAGGAGGCAAGAATTAAATATCTGTAATCAGTTTAGGCTACTTGGTATTGTTGGGACAGCTTGGAGTAGGAATTCATATTTCAATATCATAAGAATAAAAAAGTAAAAAGCATTTTTCTTTTAGATTTATTTTAAAAGAATAGTTTTTTTTCTCTCTTTAAGTAATAGATAAACAGTTAAATAGTATTTTCTTTAAATTTATATTGCTTGTAGATAGTTTAACATCTTGAGTAGTTACAATGGCAACACAGAACTGTGGTGGCACTTCATTGAAATTTTTCTTTTTTTTTAATTACGTGAAAACTACAAGCATGACGTCAACAGAAATCCCAGCATTAGTTGCACTTTTCAATTTTCTTTTTAATCGTGTTCATTTTGTTAAAATCCGAAAACAATTGGATTTTACATTTTTATGCATATGTTCATTTAACTTTTTTTATTTTTTTCCTCAGTTTACTATTCATGTAGAAAATAAAGGCAACAATTTTTAAACTGCCAAAGTCTACTAAAGCTGATTAAGAATATGCTGATAATTCACATTTAGACTTCAAAATGTAATCAGAATATTGGGTTGTAAGTATTAAAACTTTTATTTAATTATTTCAATAGTAAATTTTTTAAAATTATTTGATAAATGATATGTTTGTGTTTATATTGGTGTCTGAGTAGTATATAATTTATATATCATTTATGCTCTTTATTATATGTAAATGAATTTAAACATTTGTATTCAAATACAACCCTGATAGTTTATGTAATTTTGGGGCTTTGATCTAAGATTAGGGAATCTTATTTTCTAGACATAATGATTCTGAAAAGGTTTAATAATTTATACTATGTTTATTTTACTATATTTATTACTACATTTATATGTTACTGACTTTAGGTTTGCAATTGCAGGTTTGTGTTTATATAACAAGCAATGTCTATATATATAAAATTAAGGTATTGTAGAGCAGTACAATGTAAATTTTAGGACTGATTATCAAATATACAAAAAATTTTCAGTTGACAAAGCAATCACAAAATTTACTGGGCATAGTACCATGTGAAAATATAAACACTTAAAACCAACAAAGATATTTCAAATGGTGTGTTTGTGTAGAGATAACCCCAATAGTTATGTATATACCGCACAAAATTGTATGCAGGCAAAGAATCAAATTCTGATTCTTGCCCAAGCCTTGGTACTCATGCAGTGGAGTCAGTAGTTTTGCCACATCTTGCATCACATTATTTTCAATTCTATAGCTAGCAAATGAGGTATATGTAAATAAATTATATCTCTGTGGGACAGTAAATATAACAAGATACCATTACTGGGGTGCATAAATATAAACATCACTGATGTATACAAAAAATATAAAATGAAGAGATGAAACTCATTTTATCAGTGATACAGACAGTAACCTACAATTTCTAGTTTTAGATAGACAAAAATCCAATTGCTATGATGACAAATGCATATCCATCTCCTGGAAATGATTTGTTTTGTATCTTTTATTAGGATGAATCTTTTTCTTATAGACGTCTTTGAGATTTGGTGACTTTTGGGGTATAAGATAAAAATGAAGAATTCATATGTAACTTATTTTGGAGATTTTGAAGTTATGGATTATCTCAGGCAAAAAGTATTATATATAGTTTGAAAGATAATTTTGTGAGGAATACAAAGAAATTATCAATGAAGATGTAATTTAAATTTAGTTAATGATAAATTAGAAATTATAAACAAACAATAAAGTAATAATTATGTCAGATGTTGAAATTTCTTTTTTCCTTATTCTTTGAATGGTAATCATTATTTATCTTAGCCTTGTTTTCCTTAGTTTTTTTAGTTTCTATCAATGTAAAGCTTTTTGCTCTAACATTATTAAAACTGAAGTTATTGTGAAAATTGTGCCTCAAGCCAGTTTTTTAAAAATTCAGTATGGTGGGCTAGACATTAAACAAGTTAAAGTAAAAGTTAAATATAGTTGGATTTTGTCATCA
Source organism: Epiperipatus broadwayi (assembly GCA_028023455.1). Lineage (NCBI taxonomy): Eukaryota > Metazoa > Onychophora > Udeonychophora > Euonychophora > Peripatidae > Epiperipatus > Epiperipatus broadwayi. The sequence goes on from JAQFVV010012404.1 coordinate 11,691,996, forward strand.
TAAAAATGGAAGTTAATGAAGAAATTGATAGAGGAGTAGCATTGGAAAAAAGCCCGATCTCCTTTAAAAATCCACAAGTAGTAGAAAAAGAGAAAGAATATATCAGAGACCCAGATGATGATCAAAATGATGATGAAAATAATAGTGAACATGAGAGAAATGCATCAAGAATTTAGCCAATGTCAGCAGGTAATGAGGGAAGAAATTAGTGAACTCAAAGTGGAAATGAGACATGAGATAACGGGAAAAGTAGAGAAAAACCAATAAATCATAGATAGATATGACTACAGAAAGTCAGGAAATAGAAAAGGAAGTTGAGGTGATAAAAGACATGAAAATTGAATTAGAACCAAATAGTGTTGAAACAGATGAGGAAAGAAATATAGAAATAGATAGAGCTTGGATACAGATAGATAGTGTGGTGAAAAAATTAGAAAAGGCAGATCAAGATAAATGAGAAAGTTATAAATTAAAAAAAGGAAATAATATAAGTTTCCACCGCAGCAGTATAATTTCAAGCTAAAAATAGAAATAATATAAGTTTCCACCGCAGCAGTATAATTTCAAGCTAAAAATAGAAGCCATTTGCAGAGCGATATTATGCAGCACAGGTGAAATCACCATAGATGAAGGATTCTCTCTGTGGTATTATTAAGGCAGTCAACAATAAAATGAGATACTTCAATGAAATCTGGAGTTTTGATCAGCAAAAGCATATGAAAGAAAAAAAACAGAACATGAAAGAGAAGATAGGCAAAAAAAGATAAGACAAAAAGGAACTTATATCAGAAAACTATTTGAAAAGAAAAAAAAAACTGCCTGACCAAGATTAGATGTTTAATAGTGTCGGACTTTAACGGAAAGAACTTTTTTATCATTCATGGATTATGAGATTGGAGAAAGATATTTTATAAAATAAGGTAATGACTTTAAGCAAAACTAGGACAAATGTTCAGTCATGATAAGAAATGTTTTCATTTTATTGATTTTTTCCTGGCATAATGGGACAGTTGAACCGGATACTTGTTTCAATAATCCCATTGTGATATTTAAAGTTAGGTTATAATTTATCATTTATTCTTTTTGTAATAAAAGTTTAAATTTCAGCAGACAATTTTATTTCAAGAAAAGTTTTTCTTTTTTTTATTAAATTTGTAATTTAAAAATAAAATATTTTAAAAATCAATTTTGTAAAACTTGTAACATAATTGTTTTATCTTTAGGAAAGTTTTTTTTTTCTAATTAAAAGTTGTTTACATTTTTTTTTTTGGTAATTATAATCTATTTCAAAGGTGAAGATTTAATTTTGTATTAATTTGTTTACATACCCTGGCGATATATTTAATTAGATTGAGTATGGTATAAAATTAGCCCTGGGCATATACTGTTTAATTAATTAAAAGATGAAAAACTAAATTTACATGGGAGACAAGAGTTATGTAAATAGCCATGAGTTTAGGACAAGGTGATTCACATTCATTCATTATTCAGAAAGTATTCTTATTCAGATTCATTCTTCAGTAATTATTATTCTGACTGATTCTTCAAATTATTATTCAGAGTATTCTTTTGTCAGATATTTCTTTGCATCAGATTTATATTTGCTTCTTATATAGAATCTCAGGTTCATGTACATGCCAATGAGACTCTCAATATAATTTACATAGTAGTTATGTTCATTTTCGAGAGGTCCAAATTTTATGCCATTGGTTACCAAAATTCTGGAATGTGCTACTAAGCCTACTAAAGATGGATCCTGACCTCCTTGCTGTTCCTTAGATGCCATGATAGCTTAAATTAGAGCTGTTTCATGTCTCCACACTCCTGCTGCCAATACCAGAGAAAAGCCATTGCAGACTTCATTATTATTTCTATGCACAAGTGTGAGTACTCACCAAACTTATGGACACTAAGGTAAATTTCCTTTTTATATTCTTGCCAGGGCTAAACCTAGTCTAAGTCTCCACTCAATCTTTGTAGTAAATAAGAAAATTTTACTTATCTGATAGTGTATGATGAGAAGATTTTGTTTAATGTTTTCTTTGATATTCCTAACCCTTAGTAAAATACTTGGGTAGATTTTAATAATTTTCTATTTTAACTCACCTGTCCCTTTTCATCATAATTAATCTAGTTAAACTTGGTTTGCATTTTCTGTAGACCGCAAATCTTTTGGCTAGCGGTTTATCGAATATAATATTTTGTTTTTCTTAGTAAAGATTTTATTTTCTGTAGTTGGGATTACATAAAACCATAATCTTTTATTTTCTGGTGTTGGACTGACCTTGGCTGGTTTAAATGTACCTGACCATGGGCCTGATGTATTCAAATGACATTTCTTAGTCCGATGTTCATTTTCCGGGGCAAGAAAAGCTAGACTATGCTGTTCATTGGTTCACAGAAAACCACCAGTGTTTCTAAATCTCTATAAAAAATGGAATTGGTTTAGGTAAACCACTAGCAGGAAGTCATAGGTGAAAAATGAACTTATCTGCCTGAGTGTTTACTATCTCCATAATCTCATATACTCTCTGATAAATCCGCTAAGAAAATTTAATTTTAATTTCCATTCTTTATTTATTCTATATTAACAAATTTTAAAGTTATTTTAAATTATTTTGGGGTGACATTAGTCTTTGTGTTTTCTTTTCTCAATTGTCTGAACAATATTCATGAGCTCTTGCTCTCCCTGGGTCTGGTCGGTGCAAATCATCACCATCATTAACTTATGATCAAGGTAAATAAATTTTCCAGGTATGCAGTGACCTGGTGGCACCCCCTGTGATCAAAAGGTGTAAATAACCATCCGATACATTATATTATTGATAAAAACAAATTCCCCCACTTCAATAAATAGATATCTATTATTTAATAAGACATTTATTAAATTTTAAAAGTTTCCCTTTTTTGAGCAATAAAATAATCCCTGCAAAATTATTCAGTTTTGGAAAGTTCTCTAATTTATTCACATTTCATATATTACTGTTTCCAATGTTTGCTAGTAGACATATAAAATTTTGGAGTGCTCCTCAAAATTAGTTGCATTTAACATATTAATAACTTTAATACTTGTTAGTAACATTATAAAATTTTAGAGTTCTCCTCAGTATAATCCATATTCACCATGTTAAAAGAATTAGAAATTATTACTTAAGAAGAATAAGTTAGTAAATATATATTTACAGAAATTAATCAACACTATATTTTTCTTCTTAAAATTATTACCACTCTGCTGAAGTTAATGATAAAAAATTAAAATAGGCAATGTAAATAGCTTTTCTGAATAAACGTCTATTTCTATTACTACTAATTGTTAGTTAATAAAAAATGTTCTCTATCATTTAGCATATGAACATGAATAAATATAAATTCCTTAAATATTCTTCACATTGTTCTGTAGGCAAAGTTTTTTAATTAAATGCATTTCACCTTCTGAAATGTTTTCCTTCTATTATCATAGATTCCTAATAGCCTCATGCAGTGTTCTGATGAGGATTATTTATTTTTCTATTCCATGTTTAAATAAGTATTTAAACTTTTTAAAATACTTTCCATAATTTTGTAAGTTACTGTTACTACTTTTTAAAATCAAAATAATAAAATTTGAAATAATTTTCAACTTAAATTTAAAAATAAAAGGAATATAGTTCTTTGTCTCTTAAAATTTCTTGATTTCACCCCCTTCACATCTGACATTTACTTATAGGAAAAATTTTCCAATACCTGATTGGTTAATTAATCCAGATACTTGCTAAAATTTACAAATTAAGTATTTTTGTTTAGTCTTTTAAAATGATCTTATAATGAATATTATTAAATAATATATTTTTAAATTTTATTTTAATACATTTAAATATATCCTTTAATAAAAATACTTTTTATTTAAACTTGAAATTTTAATATATAAAAATTTATTATTTGTTACTACAATAATTAATTTAAACACTTTTATAAAATTGATACAGTTAAAATAAAAAGTAACATTTATTGTTTAACCTAGTAATAAATTTACTTTAAGAACAAGGTAATAAAATTTAATTAATTGTTATATGAATGTGCATGCACACATTAATACACATTTAATTTTTCATTTATTTCATCAATATTTAAATAATTTAAGATAATAATGAAATAGCAATTTTAAATTAAACTGTTAAGAATTATAAGAATATTAAAATAAACTAAATTTTAATATTGAGAAACAATATATCTCTATGAAAATTGATTATTATTCAAAACCATAGGGTAATGTAGCAAAATAGAAAGGCTACACTATATAAATCAATAACTCTATCTACAAAGTAAATTGTACATACATCTACATCTATATGTCATACAGAGAAGAAAATTTCAATAATAGTAATAATATTTAACTGAGTGAGCTATTAGTACTGTGTACCAGACTAAACTGACTGGTTAACACTCCAGTGCATGCTCAGTAGAACACTAGTATTTCTTAGATTGATAACATTATTAAACTTGGCAACAAACCAAGTCTCTTTTCTCTTCCTCTTCCTTTCATTAAGCTTGTAATATGAGATACAACAAGAATATATTATATAGATAATTAACATTGTTTCATGATAAAGCTAAGTTTCAACATGACACACACAAAAATAAAATGGATAAAGAATGGGTTTCCTTGGCTTATGATCCCTAAATTTGGATGCAAAATTAAAAAAGTAATTTGTAAAGATTTTAATGACATCCTCAAATCACCCTTATGTCTAAAGAGACTGATCAACAATTCAAAAGATAGAGAGGAACAGGATATGTATGAAATTGTTTATTCAATTATTTTCCAAGGCCCTGGCTATAGTACCACGTATGAAGAGATGAAAGCTATTATATCAATGGGTTTACAACAATACATATACCAATATAAAAAGACTAAAATGGATTCTCAAATTAATTCTGTTTTCTTTAATCATGAGGAAAATGCTGGACATGAATTTTATCCTCAAATAGCATAATGATAGGAAGATAAAAGAGGTCTGATTTATTACCAAATCTAATAACATTGTCAATCTAAGAAATACTAGTGTCTCATTGAGCATGTACTGAAATCTTAACTGGTCATTTTAGTTTAATGCAGTCTGCAGCAAGCCTAATAATAGGAGGAAGAAAAGGCTTGATTTATTGCCAATTCTAATAATGTTTAATTTAAGAAATACTATTATTCTACTGAGCATGCTCTAGAATCTTAACCAAACATTTTAATTTATTTGCCATGAGTCTAGTACACAGTACTGAAAATGCGCTTGGCTAAATATTATTATTGAATTTTTCTCCTCTGTATGACACATAAATATGTGTGTATATAATACTGAACTGGGTCCATTCAAATGGAAACTGTTACCTCTTTTTTAACATAACTTTAATTTTTATATTATAAATATTATGTGAACGGACTGGCCCTTCAAGCAGAAGGGAGAATATCAATGATAGCAGAGCTATCAATGATACCCACAGACCAAGCTATGCAAAGTAAAACCCGATCACATTTCCAGACCGTGGCGCACTTCAACTGCTAGATTCAAACCCCTACATCCAAAGCATTTTATTTGGTTTAGAGGTAAACCTCAGGCACCAGCTAATTACAAGAAGTAACTAACATGCCTGGACAGTAAGCCCATAATCCAGCACTCGAAATGTCCCATGGCTAGCTCAATCAAAAAAGTAATTCAATAAACTGCTTTAATTAGTGGTATCAGTAAAAGAATCGACCGACAAATACTAATTTTCAAAATAATTTATTTTAAATATTTTAAAATTAACTGATAACTAAATTATGAATTCATTCAACATTTCTTCTCTGAATAAAATAATAATGCATAGCATCATATATATCACACACACACATATTATCAATAAACATAAAGCATAAATAAATACCAAGCATTAAATCTTATTTCACACGCATATTTTTATCATATGAGCTGTTTGTTTGTATGATTTGGAAAAGTTCTGGGAATGTCTGCTGCTTACACTAACTGCACATAAATAGTTTTTTATGCTAGTAATGACTACAATATACTAATGACACGATGAGAATGGGAATAATAATAAAAAATAATTACTGTTACCAATAGGATTTTTAAACATTTCTCTAGATATACGGCTACTTCTTCCTGTATGATGCGGGTTGTACCAACCAGTTGGATTCTAGATTTAAAGACAAACATAATTCCTTGCTGCATTTCAGTCCGGCAGACAAATGTTTAAACGGCTCAGGTTGTTAGATATTCATGGCAGCTAATTGGAGATTTTCAGATATTCTAGGGCGGTCAGAGACTGAAGTACAGCAGCATACTTCTTCTTATTAGCACTGCATATTTTTTCTTGGCATTCTCAAAATAAAATTTATTTATATTCACTGGAATAACACTGCTGAAAAATTATCTGATCTCTGATGATGACCTTTTTTTTCCGGGCTTATTTATATGCTATTAATCTTATTGTTCAGTTTGATTAACTTTTTTTTTGATTAATTAAATTCCTCATTATCTGTTCACATTCCTGATTAGATTAGTATACTTATGATAAAATCTCACTTTTTAATTATTCCCATTGTTTATTTGCAGCCATCTTTGAATTTAACTTAATTTTTTATATTACAAACTTTATTTTTCATTTTCTTTTTTTTAATTCAACTTCTTTTTATATGTACACATATACACACATTTTAATGTATGTTTTAAAATCAAGTCGTTGATGCACATATATATTATCATTTCTTTAAATTAAATAAAAAGAGAGTATTTTAATTTCATGTCAAAGATTTATTTTTAACTTTTATAGTTTTAACTTTTCTAAGTTAAATTCTCTCACCCGAATTACTCTTAAATTAATTCGTAAAACTTTACGAATGACGCAGGGTTTAAACCCCCCCCCCCCCATCCCTGGGCTAACTGTATTTTCTTTTTCTTTTTTTTTTAAAAAAAAAGTCTAAACTTTTGTAAACAACAACTCTCTCAAACTTATTTTGACTTACATATTATTTATTTATTAAAACCTTCATTTCTTCTTATGAAACTTATTTTAGTCATAATGATTTTATTTTTATGTTTTTTTTTTTTTTTTACAAACTGCGCTTGGCTAAATATTATTATTGAATTTTTCTCCTCTGTATGACACATAAATATGTGTGTATATAATATGTATAAGAAAATGAATTTAAAAAATATCTTAAAATAAAAATAACATGAAAGTCTTTCTTGCTTTCATATATTTAAAAGTTAACAATGCTTAAGGTATTTAAAATTCAGCAATGTTTTTTCCACAATTTCTGGTTTGCAAAATTCTACCTGATTATGTTTCATATTTTAATATTATTTTTCTTCATTTGAATTTCACGATTTTCACACATTATGAGGGATCCTGTGTTATTTCTTTCCTGTGAGATATTAGTGTTATTTTGGCAATCTTTAAAAAAAAAAAAATCATCACAATTATATTCATTAGCTGTGTGATTTAATTTAATCTACAATTATGATGAAAAAAAAAAAAACTATTTTAAATTGAATTTTGCAGGTTCAAATTTGGATGACAGATTGCATGAATTAGAAGATTTAGATATTTGTCATAAATATCTTTGAATGAAGTATACAGTATCTAGTTAGAGATTTCTTGGTTTTGCGAGTATAATTATTTGAATTTACAGTATATTGGAATTTAAATAATTTTTTAAATATAAATGAATTTGAAATAAATATATACACTATCTTATTTACTTACAACAATCATACAAAATATATATAAAAAAAAGAGACAATAAAATAAGAAAGCAAAAAATGTTTTCCAGTTTCTTTTTCCCCATCTTATCATTCATATGATATTAACTAAATTCATTTATAAAACTAATTATCCATTTTTCTTAATATAATTTTATTCTGCAAATAAACAATCATATACAATTTCCCCTTCATAACTAAACACCCATAAAACAAAAGATTTAATTAATAAAATGTTTAGAATTTTATTTCTTTCCTTTTTTAATTAAATTGTTCTTTCCAAAATATTAAAGTGAATTATAAATTATAATTGTTAATGATTAATAATGGAAATATTATAATTTGAAATAATGTTGTATACAGACATATTCATCTTATTACTGGTAAACTTATTTGAAAAAGATGCTTTAGAAGAAGAATAAGCTAAACTTTAATTTTCAAATTTTTCATGTACATCTACTATCTTGTTTGTTTTTTAACATTATCACCATGAAATCAACTTCAAAATATAAATGAATTCATGTTATTACATTCAAATTTATATAGGAATATTGATTAGTATGCAACAACTCACTCTATGTGCACATATGAATTTCTTCCATGCACTTGCTTATATTTCTAGGAATGTATATTTATCTAATATGCATATATTGTTTAAATGTTTGTTCTTATATATATATGTGGGTGATTACATCAAGCTTTGACAGATATGGCCTTGTTTATGATATAACATTTTTTGGTTCTCATATATGACAATCCATCCCGCTCGATGGCGCTGTTGCTACTCAAAAACAAATAGATATAATGTTACCGGGATGATTTACATTTTAATTTTTTTTAAAATAATGCTTTCACCGGTTTCTTTTCTTTTTGGGGATTTACATCTTTTTTAGATATAAAACATTGAATTTCTTTCAAAATACATTTACTTTTTTTTTAAAAAAAACATTATTTTCTAAATTACAGTTTTTAATTACATTATATATTTCAGCGCATAGTGCTGGAATGTACAGGGGGAGGGTGACTGCTGTTTTTACCGATCTAAAGGGTCGGTCAATAAATCCACTACTCTGATCAAACGGACCTTAGGATTTTTAAAATGACATGCAACCTCAGACATTTGATTTGTCTCATAGCTGTTCTTTATGAAACAACATTATTTAATAGAATGGAATAATTACATTTTTAAATTACATTATACATTTCAGTGCATAATGCTCCAACACAGCCATTTTAGTAGTCTCGTAGCTGGTCTCATGCAAACATGACTTTTTCTATGAATTCTCTGAAATGGTGCTGGGATCTACTTTTTTGAAATTAAATTCACCTTCAAAGATGTGTAGGGAAGTGTGGCAACGGGCTTACAATTATTACTATATAACAGTACATCAGGTAGGGTGCAAAATCATTACTTCGAATGCACATTAAAAGTTATGGCCAGTTGAATTCTATACACCCTCACATCGTATTGTAGCGATATGTGAAATGTGCACTATTTGGAGTGTTGTGAAGCACATTAGTGGGCCATGTGCAATGCAATTTAGGCCTACAATGGCTAACATGAACACAATTGTTCTATAGGCCGTAAGTTTGGCCGCATAAACGGCATATTTCTGTGCTTTTGCATGGAAAACCGGGATAGATTGTCATATGTATGAGTACCCATTTTTCTTATATACAAATTTGATTTTTGTAATCAATATTACAGCATAAAATCATTGTTAAACTCATAAAAAAACATTAAAATCAAAACAATTAATGCTTTGTTTAATAGGTGCAAGCATGATAAAAATATTAATTTCATTTTATATTAATCTTATCATGATCTTAAACTTATCTAATATCAGTATGATAATAAATAATGATAGAATTGAATATATATAATTTATATATCATTGATAACAATTAAAATTCACTATTACATTTAGAAAAAACCTATAAAATAACTATTTATTCAATAATGAAATAAATATATAAAAGTACAACAGAATCTTCTTAAAACAGTGTGTCACAAAACTTCTCTAACTTAGATTTCGTCTGTATTAGGCAATAGCGACATCTATATTTCCACTTTATAAATTAACTCAGTGCAAGCCAATAGTGAAAAAATAGAATCCCATGACTCTTAGTGATTCAAGCACAATGTTCTTCTTCTTGATTATGTAGACTATGAAATAGAATGGGAGAGAAATTATTGGTATCTATAATAATATTTGATTGCCAGTACCACAAGATGTCAATCCTTCAAGGAAGCTACAGAATAAAATAATCATGATTCAATCAAAATATTTATTTATTTTATTAAAACATATAATAAAATGTCATACTATGGCTTACTTTAATCTTCTCGTTTGCGTTTATTCCTATGCTGAGGAAATGTGGGCATCAGATCTGGGTCACATGCTGCAAAGATTTAATTTTATTATTTTTTTTAAAAAAAAAAAAAGCGTAATTGTAAATGATAATAATAATAATAATAAAATAAATATACAGTACTGGAAATATTTGACACATGTAAGTCAAACTTTCATCTTCATAAAAAAAAATTCTAAACTTCCCATGTATATTTAATATGTTGTGCTATTTTTCCTTGGTCTTTTATTAAGTTTTACTTTTGATAAATTCTGTACAAATGGCTAATGAAAAATATACAAATCCTTTATTATTATTACAAAATTATTATTATACTGTTAGTAAGACAATAAAGCCAATTACTCAAGGTTTTAATAGGTTTATAAATATAGATGATAAAAATCAACCCTTAAGCTATCAACAATCTTAACTTATAGTCAAGGCAATCTCCTTTAACAATAAAGATAGTACTACTTTATTGTTAAAGAAGGTTGTCTTGACTAAAGGTTGAGATTGTTGATAGCTTATGGATTGATTGTTATACATTATTAATGTATAAAAAATACACTGTGTAATAAATTATTGTTACTTGTATATAACTCTGTTCACACACAGGAGTATAGACCAAATCATTTACACAAATTCAATACTTCTTACATTTCAATTTTTTCTGAAAAGTACTGCAGCAAATAGTAACAAAAAATAAAAATGTAGAGAGATAACAGTAAACATTTTTAAAAAAAGAAATAAAGATGTAAAAATAATAAATTTAATATAAAATTAATTCCAGAAATAACAAACAAAATTATAACATTAGAAATAAAAACAAACATTTAAATAACAAATATATATATCAATGACATAAATCCTGCTAGATGATCAATTCTTCCAAGAACAAATGATTCAGAATATTATGAATATCCATTGAAAAATAATAAACATTCAACAATATTAACTTTCTTCAGGTAAAATTTTAACTTTGGACATATTTATTAATAATATTATATTGAAATTGTAGCAGATATAAACAGTTTCCAATGCAGATCATGATTTATATTTAAAAAATATTAAAACTAAAAATACAATAACATATTTCTTTTCATAATAATAAATAATCAGATTATAGAATTATAAATATTATTAAAATTTACAAATACACATTGTGATATCACTGTCTGGGCACAGTTAATCATGATTAGAATATGGCAATTACTGCCCATGTTCCAAAAAGGATATTCTTGAAGTAATATTTTTTTATGCAAAGAAACATTCATCAAAAAATAATATTTATATATGAAGACAAAGTAATGTCAAAAAAAGCAAGTATACTGTTGGTGCACAATTCTTATGTAAGGTCTGCAATGCAATCAAGAGAAAGTTATAGTCTGAACTTAGTATTACTTGCTGTTAAAAATTATCCATTAGAATGACATTTTAACATACATCAAGAAAATCATCATGAGGTGAGAGGATTCTTAAAACTTTTTCGCAACAGAAATAAAAAATATTATATTAATACAAACTTGGTGATAATGTAAAACACTAATTAGAGGAGGGTAGAAAAATATTAATATTTCAAAAAGTCCTTGTATTTTCTGTCATTTACAACTTTAATCATTCACATTACTGTGTAAGAGAATCCAATGTTCATAGTTAGTTAGACAGGAATAAAACAATGAATACTAAATTTGTAATAAAGAAATTCGCATATAAACAATATTAATGTTAAGTGGAATTGTAGCACAACAAAGTGTGGCATTTATTTTCATATATATATACTGTAATTATAATTGAAATAATAAATTTAACGCTTTACAAACTATTACAAACAATCCTTAAATCCGCAAAAGTACTTTCGGTTAATTTCTTAAATCTGTCTCAACTGCCATTAAATTCAAAAAAAAAAAAACGGAGGCAAACATCACCAATTCAAATCCCACAAATCTCGTATTTTAATGTTAGCAGCTTGTCGATTTATTAAATGCATTTTATTCCTGTTTATAAAAATTGCCTCTTTAATTTTTCTTTTACTATGGTTTCTCTCTTCATGAAGAATTTTCACATTTTCAAAATCAAATTTAAATTTATATTTACATGTTTTTTCATGACCAAAGAAAACCGAAGGAGACATTAAATCATCATTATTTTTACTTTTTACATGCTTATGTAACAATTCATACTCCCTCAATCTCTTCTCAATACTGAACCTAGATTCACCTATATATGATAGCATACAATCACAAAAAATTTGATATATGACATTACTTTTCTGCTTGACAGGTATAACATCCTTAGAATTATTGACTAATTTATTAATATTGTTTGGAATGTAGAATGAAACATTAAATACATTCTTATATATATCCTTAAAAAATTTCACTTGTGGATTCGAAATAAATGGAATAGATATCCATTGTTTACTATTAATCTTCATTTCCTTTAAATCATTATAACTTTTTTTTAAATTGATATAAAGTATTGTTTATTTGTTCCATTTTATAACCAACATCAAGCAATTCTTTGGCAAATATTTCAATTGTTATATAATATCGTGTTTAAAAAGTGATCATTAGTGTTCTTTTGCCATATAATTTTACGTACTTAAGTTGAACGATTAGCTTTTACTCTAAGATTGAAATATCAGATGCATCACTATGATTATGATATTGCTTACAAGATACTGAAAGCATGCTCAGTGTATTAAAAAAAAAAATCCCATCCTGAGGAAGTTCATATATCTTGTTTCCCAGGAAAAAATTTTCAATCTTTTCTTAATTTGTACCTCCAAGTACTTATATCTAATTAAAAACATTATTGTATATTCATTTATTTTTTAACTTTTGTTATCAAAATACATATGATGTTTATCATAAGACAATAGATTAAATAAGTAATATATTAAGTTTTTTATTCTTTTCAACAATTTATTATTCATATAAGCACCAACATTTACAAAAAATAAAAATTACTACATTTATATAATTTTTTTTCTTCTAATAATAAAAACATGTTACGTTTCTACTTACCAAAGGGTGGTTCTTTAAAATAAGAACTTTGAAGGCAATCTTCAGCAGCTGCTCTAAAATATAATAATTCTTAAGTTCAGAAGTTAAAAATAAATATAATAATTAATGATAAGCAATAAGCATATAAGTAATAAAGATTTAATAGCCAAGACAGATTTTCAGCATCAACACATTGTGGTCACTTTTTCCATAGTCATATGTTTATATATATCATATGACTCTAGCTTACATATTGCAATTTAGCAGCATACATTTTTTCCACCACCTCTATGTCAACAACTGCAAGCTTTATTAAGCACCATCATCTCAATAATTACTAAAGCTTACAGTAGATGGCATAGAGATTGTGGGAAAAATTATTACATATAATTATATATAATGAATTACTTGGATTATATATGATAAATTTAATATATATATATATTAAATTTCACATAAAATGAATTTTTTATATCACAGAAAAAAAAAAGATTCTCTGAAACCTACAAAAATTGATATATATATATATTTGCATATACATTAGATAAATTATGCTTAACTAATAATATACTTACATATACACATAATAGACGTGTTTAAGTAAAATTATTTATAAATAAATTTATATTACCAATTTTTTTTCTAATAGTAACATAATTCTAGATGATAAATATGCAAACACACACACATGGCTAGTCAATTTTATAAATTAAAAAAAAATATGATAACTAAAATTGTTTATTTTTTTAATGTTAAAAATGCATGCTAATTTCAAGAAAGCAATGGATACTGTTTTGTAACAGGTTACAAAAAAGAACACTATGTGAGATCAGTAATTATATCATTAATTGTAATTTCCAAACTGGTCAGTTATTATTAAATTATTTTGTTAAAAATAAATTTTAAAACATACAATTATAAGAGAATTATATGTGTTATGTGCTATATACTGTCTGGTTTATGTGTTATTAATAAAGATATATATATAAACATTAAAAACATAAAGCTAAACTAGACAAAAATAATCAAAATTATTTCAAATCCAAAACCCAACCATACTAACCAAGAAAGACTTCCAAGTACAAAGAACTACAAAACAACAATATATTTATATTAAACATTACCCACAATTTCATTTACTTCCCATCCATTCTTAATATTAGCAGTGAAACCATTGGTTGTGTTGTAGATTTTATTTTCTTGGCTAATTTGGTTGAGTTTTGGATTTGGGGTAATTTTAATTATATATATATATGTATGAGTGTGCAAAGCTGGTCAATGCAGGCAGTGGTGCATCAGTCTAGAAATAATGATATACAAAAAAATAGAATTAGCAAACTGCAAGTAACCTACAAATTCTAATTTGCATAGCAATAACTGTCTAACAATATGCAAATTAACAGTATTGTTAAAATGCCTGTATACTGCTAAGAAAGAAAAAAAGAGGTGAAAAGTGAGAAAAGCAGTAGAGCAAAATGAAGATAATAAAATATTTGCCTTGCAGTGAATGCATGGCAGACCAGAGAGTTTACAAAAAAAAAGATGCACTCACATCTAAATTAAACTGATTCAGAGATGTAAGTGAGCAGTAAATTATTAAAAATCACTAATGCTGATAGTTACTAAAGTAAAATAATAATAAACTGAATAAAATAAGTAGATATTGAAAGACTTTTAATAAAATGTTGAAAGAGAGGTTAAATCTATATTTATGAACTGATCGGTGATTAATAGTATTTGTTATTGAATTTGACCAGTCAGTCACCAGTTGAGTAAAGAAACTTGTAGTTAAATTATTAAATCCTTGTGTGTGTCTAATTTAAAGATTAATTATTGAGTGTAAGGCTGCTCAATTTAAAGTCTGACCCCATACATACTAAGTACGACAGTCAATTGGAGTATTAAGTGTAGCAGTTGACAGTTTTGTAAACCTGTGAAAATTAAGTGGTGCAGTCTCTTGTACCCGAGTAAGAATTTATGGTATACATATAAAAGTGAAGAACAGTGTAATAACATATTTTGATAATACTAAAAAACTCTCCATACAGTAATGCTACCCAAAACAAGCCTTAGTAATCAATGGATGCAGAAAAGTGTATGCATAAAATCCCTATTCAGTGCCTACTCATCCAATATTCACAGTCTAGTTTCTAGTTTGTGGATTTCACTAGTGAGAAGCTTTGAATCTGAGAGATAGAAGCTGCCTTTTACTTATTTAGTTAACTATAAAGCTAGGAGCCCAAATTAAGAATGTAATGTTTTTAATCGAAGCTCATTTGCTTATATAGTCATATAGAACTGAATCCAGCTCAGCATCTATACATTTTAGTGTCTTTGGTTTTTCAAAAACTATAGTCATGATTATGTCAGACACAGGATTGATATAAAAGATGAAAACATCAAAATTTTCTATGCTAAGGCTTGCACTGGTGACATTATTATATGGAGAGTTTGCTACTCTTAATAATAGCTTGTGTAAGCATAGGAAATTGTGATCATGTGATGTTTTGGTGATTTTAACACCTTTTGATATGAGCAACTCAGGCAGTAACAGATATATGTCAATCATGTAAAAAAAAATATAATATGGTATTCCTGGAGACAAGCTAGATGTTCTGCAATTGGAAAACCCTATCTATGTGATATGAAGCCACTAGAAAAAATCCCATACAAGGAATTGCCAAGAAATGTCTATTTTAATTAAGCCAATAACATTGAAATGTACAGTGCTTCTTTGTTTTTGTAGTACAATGGGATTATCAAGATGAAAGCATATGCAAGTATGATTTAGCATTGCAAAGTTTAGCTCAAGAATGTAAGTTTAAAAACTATACACACAATATGTTATTGGGCCAGTTATTATTGGGCATGAGACATGAAACTTAGGCAGACAAAATCTACCCTACCATATAGTGGTGCTATTAAGCACAAAATAGCACACAAAACTATCCTGGAACACATTCAAGCATTTAAAAATGTGATAGAAATAGCCATCCCATTTACACGGTTAAATGGGACAAAGGCACAAGTGACACAGAAGAGTTTGGCACAGATTCTCAGTATTTCTTATTGGTGTGGAAAGATAAGAAATGTAAAAAAATTTTGCAAATTCAAAACATTAAGTTTTTCAACTACAGGTTGACAGGCCATCTGTCAAAGTAATTTGCTTATCGCAATGTTTTACATATATAGATGTGTGTGATTGACAAAGGATAACTGCTATTTGATAGTTACTTGATTAGGCTTAGTATGTGTAGATTGATGCAGGTGGGCTTTTCGATGTAAGTCATCCTTCCAATATATTGTAATGCCCCCCTGCCCCCTTTTGAAAATATAGTTTCTTATTCCTTATTATCATATGAAGGTTGGCCATTTAGTCACCATCAAACATATATATAACCAGCATATGGATATATACCAGAGTGGAAATGAATTTAATAAGATTTCATTTCCTTATTGAAATTTCTTATGGGAAAATTAATACCAGTGATGAACATTTAGTCACCATCAAATATATATGTAATCAGTATATAGATGCATACCAAAGACAGAAATGAATTTAATATGGTTTCACTTCCTTATTTAAATTTCTCATGAAAGAATTAATATCAGTAATGGACATTTAGTCATCATTGAATGTATATCTAACCAGCATACAGATACATACCAAAGATGGAAATGAAATTTTATATGGTTTCATTTCCTTATTTAAATTGTTAATGGGAGAATCAATATATATAACAAAACAACTTTATTACATATAGTATTATTCATGAATCGGAATGAATAGGCGATCACCAAACATTAATGTTCATTCGCTAAATTTACCCGATAAGATTTAACTCCCTTAAAGTCTATTTAGTTTCCCAGTATATTTATGAGCATCGACTTATTGACCTCAAGCACCAATCTACTGATTACAGTAAGAATTTCACAACCTTCATAGATTGCTTCTTTTTTTTATTTTGAGGGATTTGCTCTGCCCATTCTAGCTCAGTATCTCGGAGATGATAGTTATTGCACCGTTGGAAAATTGATATGTCAAGAGTACAAAGATGTGGGCTTTAACTTTACCTGTTTCAATAACATATATAATGTCTCTTATCCCTACACTTAAGTAATTTAGGTTAATAAGATTTAATTCTAAAATTTTGTTCAACCCCATTATTTCACACAACCTAACAACATTTAGGTAACAAACTCTTTATTTCTGGTTATATGGATGTGGCGTAAATTCGCACACATGTATTATATAAGTAAGTGATTATTGGCAAGAAAATAACTGCTTCGTGGATATTATGAGAAGACATACATACATATTTCTTTTATTCAATAACATTTAATAATTTTATAATACAAGGAGACAACTTAAATTAACATAATAATCATATATAGATTCTCTCTTTCTTACATTAAGAACAGGTTTAATAGATTGAAAACAAACAAATAATACCTTTGTTCCTGGGAACGAATAAGATTAATATATGTCGGTAAGCTTACGTTTTTAGAACCCTGGCCATATATTGTCCTGAATAGTTCATTTTTCTTTTTTTTTTCTTGTTGGTTTGAAGATTGCAGAGATTTCATGTGGTTTTGAACAAAAGTCCTTCA
The DNA here is from genome assembly GCA_028023455.1 of Epiperipatus broadwayi. Lineage (NCBI taxonomy): Eukaryota > Metazoa > Onychophora > Udeonychophora > Euonychophora > Peripatidae > Epiperipatus > Epiperipatus broadwayi. The sequence goes on from JAQFVV010012404.1 coordinate 11,709,697, forward strand.
GGCAATTTATGGCAATGAGTAGATGGCAAGGTTTCTACTGGTTTACATTCACAGAGTGCTGGGGAAGAGTCCAACACATTTGAACTTCACCCCAATCTACTCATATCACTTATTTTGGACATTTTTTTCTTAATTTCTTCACTCTGTAGTGGATAATTTCTCTTCTTCACTTCTATGATTCAGCCAAAAGCTTTTGCTCTTTTTTAATTTCTCAACTCACTGTTCCCACAGCTAGCCACTTGCTACCTTTTCCTTTCTCTTTACTTTACATTTATCCCTAAGACCTAAATATTTTGGACCATTATCAAAACAATTTCAATCTGATATTTTAATTTCATTGACATTCTTACTACTTATCAGATTAGCTTAAAACAAAACAAATTTTGATGTTTATTTCTCCTGACCAAAAACTATTTTTGTATATTTACATCTGCTTTCTTTTGTCCAATTACAAAATTTGAACATAAGAGAAAAAAAAAAACCTTTTACTGTATGGATTTTCCAAAATTTTAGAGATAACAGTGGAAAGACTAATAAACAAAAAAAAAACAATATACAGAAAACATCTTTATCTTTAAACCCCAGATTCATTTCAATGATAAAAAAAAAAAGTTCACTCAGTTGATTTCAAAATTAAATTTTATATATATAAAAAAAAAATTTCTTTTTAATTTTACCATCTTCTCATAATATTTCTAATAAATACAAATAGATATATATACCTCTGTATATATATTTTGGTTATATATTGACTCCGCATATATATAGATATGTGCAGAATCTAAGTAAAGGCTTTGTGAGAAATAGTTGACCCTTGCAACAGGGTTCAAACCTGGTTCCTGTTACAATATATTAGTAATATATCAGTCAACTTTTTATTATTACTTTATATTTGATTATGAATAATAATTAATTTCAATTTAATTTTATAGATATTATTTTTATGCTACCCAATGGTATGTGATATTAATTTTTAATACAGGTACATGTAAAATGTAAGATGACCAAGGATAATAATGTTAACTTTTTAGTAAAATAAGATAAAGGTAAGTCAGAATTAGTTTTAATTTCTGTGCCCATAGTTGTCTCTCTGCTTATATATATTCAAGTTTTTGCTTTTTATCAGAGGAACCCTCGCTTTAATTCTACCATATCACAACCATCCATTAACATAGAGAATCAACACTCTCTCTCACTATATATATATATTTTGGAGCTATTTCACTTTTCAGATTAAACATAAGCACATAAAATAACTTCGTGTACATATATATTAGATTAAAACTTCCATTCCACTATACATTCATGAAACATATGAATAAAGACAACTGATAATGATAAATGTTTATTTTATGATAGTCCAGGAGTAGCTCTCCATTCTAAAGTTATCTAGTATAAGCTTGAGTAATCAGTGATTTTCAGATGCATATAAAATCCCTATTCTTCGTATTAAAAACGTTTAGCTTTAGAATGTTTCTGGACTTTGCTTTTATTAATGAGATCTGGGATTCAAAGTTGGAAAGAATGCAGATATGCATCTAACAAACATCTGAAATGATAAAAGGTAGTTATAGCATTAGCTTATATATTTCTATAATTTCAACCACCTATTGATTTGAACCATAGGTCATCAGAAAGATAGTATGCAATCATTTGTGAAAAAAGGCCACAGGCATGTAGACATGATGAAAAAGTAATAAAAAGTAGACATGACATATCTAGTAATTACAAGATAAAAAGATTATTTTTATAGAAGTCATATGATTTGCTACTCAAAAGATTTTGTGGTTCTAATCCTGTGCATTTTAGTGTAATGGTGAAGTGATAAATTCAGGAGCTAAAAATTCTTGAATGGGAGCTCAAGTTGTTACTTTTGAAGCTTGAACAACATTTCCCACATGACTAATCATATAATTATTATTATGGCTCCTACTAAAAATAAAAGCAACATTATATTAATGAAAAAAATAAAATCTGCACTATTTTTTTTAAGTAAAATATTTATTATTATAATATAATTTAATATAAAAATTAAAGAAGGATAAAATAATAAAACATACAAAAAGAATAAAAATATTTCCAAGTTAGGCTTTTTTTTTTTTTTTTTTACAAAGTAATAATAATTTATAAAAACAAAGAGATTTAAGGATATGACAGAATTTACTATTGTAACCTGAAGAATATAAATGTAAAGTACACAGAGATAGGACAATCACTAAATCACAATATAATCATTATATTCAGGCATAGCAGTTAACACATCTATTTGTATTTGCAATATCTGTAATCTAATAAAACACATAAAGTTGGTAAGGTTCCAATCAGAACCATATTAACTCTGACATCTATCCAATACTATTTGCTTTAATAAATATTCTGTTATTTACATAGCATAGCCTATGTATGTAATATTATAAAGAAGGAACAACCCCTCCAATCATGCGCTTTATGAATCTCCTTATACTCACCCATGAGCACTGACTTAAAAAACATAAATGTATGTTTATGCTTAGAGCTTATTTATATATAAGCCAATTTTTGTTCACTGTGCTAAAATCAGGGCTTGAATCTATTATGTGCCTGAGTTATATATTATTAATTTAATTAAAAACAGAATATTTATTAAATTCAAAATTTACTATATATTTAATCACAGGTGATTTAAAAAATGAGATTGCATCTCTCTTCTGATATATATCTAAAAAGTTTAATCAATTAAATTAATAAAATATAACTCAGGCATATAATAGGTTCAAACCTTGATTTCAACATAGTGAACAAAGACTGGCTTATATATAAATAAGCTCTAAGCATAGATGTATACTTATGTTTTCTAAGACGATGCTCATGGGTGAATGCAAGGAGATTCGTAAAACATATGATAGGAGGGGTTGTTCCTTTTTTATAATATCCAATGCTATTTAGTAAATGAGTGGTACTAGCTAGTTTTAATTAGAAGGTAAAAAAAAAAGGATTATTTAATGAATATTTTATACCTTAAAGATAATTTTCACAATGTGTGTATATATATGTTTTGACAATTTATTACGATTTGAAATCATCATCATTCTGATATTATCTATGGTAAATAAAGAACTAGATATCAGTGAAAAATGACATGAAAAAGATATTTACATTATTAAATTTATATGATTACTTAGAGTACTTGTTCATTAATTTATAAATAACTTTTAAAAAGTTTGATTGCTGCAATGGAAGTGTTTTTAATTGTGAATATTCAGAAAGACCTTCTAATGATAGGAAGCAAAAAAAGAAACAACAATAAAATAATTACATCAATAAATATATAAATTAAATATATATGTATTTTTTTGTTGTTCTGCTTTGCCATTTATATAGAAAGAAAACAGTTTTAATTCTTCTGTCACTAATCTTGAAATATTTAAAAGATGATCCTGCGAGCAATGTTGCAGTCACTCAAAAACAAACAAACAAAAAAAAAACTGTGTATAAAAAAGAAATAAAAGAGCAATCAGCAGACGATAAAATAAAAACAACTTACAAACAATATACAGTTTCATAAAAATATTAGCTTTTTAACTTTCTATATTTTTCAGTTTTAAAAAAAAATAATAAAAAAATTAATAGTGAGGGTACACTATTCTGGAAATAATTTATTAAAAATTTTTACAGCTTATCGCTGCTTTTAACCAGGTCATTTATATTCATAGAACTAATATAAGTTTATATAAATAGAATTTAAAAGTTAAATAATTTACATATATCATTTACGTAATAATGCAATGCCAGAGTTCTTCTTGTTTACTGCATTGATGTTCCTAGATAGATTTACAGCCGGGGGGGGGGGGGTATTTCATTAAATGAATAAAATTTTTCATCAGTTTATCTAATCTCCAAAAAACTAACTGTATCACTATAAATAGTCAAAATAAGAGTCAAAGATCCAATTCATAGATCACATGACCCTATCTCTTAAGCTTGTAAGTTATAAACAGTGAGGATTGCCAATTCCTCTACAAGCTTTATGATAAATGCCTAGCCAGAGCCAGCACTTAAAATATCTCTGTCAAGAACCCCTCCCCAAACCCTTGACCATGGTTTCATGCTTTGGCACTTCTCAGAGAGATGTCAGGGTAGGTTCAGACACTAGATCTAAAAATACCAACCCAAAGCCAAGCATTTATCTAAAAGTTATCTATTGAGTGGAAAATCTGAAATTTTCAGACATCTACATGTCTTCAAACCCAACTATCCAACTCAAATAGCTATATGGGGCTGATAGATCTTAAGCCATACCATATATTAGTAGTCATAGCAATATAAAATTGCATAAGACTTGGCAGAGACTAAATATAGTCAAAATAAGAGTCAAAGATCCAATTCATAGATCACATGACCCTATGTCTTAAGCTTGTAAGTTATAAACAGTGAGGATTGCCAATTCCTCTACAAGCTTTATGATAAATGCCTAGCCAGAGCCAGCACTTAAATTATCTCTGTCAGGAACCCCTTCCCAAACCCTTGACCATGGTTTCGTGCTTTGGCACTCCTCAGAGACATGTCAGGGTAGGTTCAGACACTAGATCTAAAAATACCAACCCAAAGCTAAGCACTTAGCTAAAAGTTATCTATTGAGTGGAAAATCTCAAATTTTCAGACATCTACATGTCTTCAAACCCAGCTATCCAACTCAAATAGCTATATGGGGCTGATAGATCTTCAGCCATACCATATATTAGTAATCATAGCAATATAAAAATTGCATAAGACTTTTCGCCGAGACTATAAATAGTCATGGTCAGGGGTTTGGGGAGAGGTTCCTGACAGAGATATTTTAAGTGCTGGCTCTGGCTAGGCATTTATCATAAAGCTTGTAGAGGAATTTGCAATCCTCATTGTTTATAACTTACAAGCTTAAGAAATAGGGTCATGTTATCTATGAATTGGATCTTTGCCTCTTATTTTGACTATTTATAGTCTCTGCCAAGTCTTATGCAATTTTATATTGCTATGACTACTAATATATGGTATGGCTGAAGATCTATCAGCCTCATATAGCTATTTGAGTTGGATAGCTGGGTTTGAAGACATGTAGATGTCTGAAAATTTCAGATTTTCCACTCAATAGATAACTTTTAGATAAATGCTTGGCTTTGGGTTGGTATTTTTAGATCTAGTGTCTGAACCTACCCTGACATCTCTCTGAGGAGTGCCAAAGCACGAAACCATGGTCAGGGGTTTGGGGAGGGGTTCCTGACAGAGATATTTAAAGTGCTGGCTCTGGCTAGGCATTTATCATAAAGCTTGTAGAGGAATCGGCAATCCTCACTGTTTATAACTGTATCACTGTCTTGGGGTTTTTTTTTTAAAAAACTATTAAGACCCATAAAACATCTAATCAATTTTTATTTCAAAACTGATTTTATACAAATTTCGAACAATCTTCAAATTTTTCAAAAAACAGAGTAGTTCTTAATAGAATTATTAACTGAGAAAAGTTAACTTACAGGTAAACAGTATTTAAATAATTCCATGTATAATAAAGAACTCCAGCTAGACTAGTTGAAAACTGGAAGATGAAAAACTATTTCCATAAAAATTGCTAGATATTTATTTACTAACCAATAGCTAAATAACTGAATGACTAGCTAAATTTAGCTATGGAATGCTATATAAAAAAATAATAACTTGCTTGGAATCCGAAATAAATTTCACCTGGTTTTAAAATTCAGATTGAGGACATAACAGGTGGGATGCCACTTTGATTTTGTAAATGTTTATGTTTCTATCTCAAACTAGCTATTATCTATTAATTAAACTCTTAAATATTAAAAAATAAATTGACTGGTAAATTATTTTCATTATTTGATAACTTACCTTTTATTGGGATCATACATAAAAAGAAAATTAAGTAGCCTCAAACCAGCTTCAGATAGCCAAGGAAACTTATGGGTAAGATTATTATATCTGAAATATGCAGACATTAATGATTTTAATGAAATTAAATACAATTTTACTTATAAGTTTAAAAAATAACATCTAAGAAATTTTAATATTTTATAATACAAAATTTTCAATTTGTTTTTTATTAAAATACACAAAATAATATATAGTCAGCTAGAGTAAATAAGCTATCTAAATTTGTAGTTTTATTGCTAATAATTAAAAAAGATATTACCAAAATCACTCTTTCCTTTATTTTTGCTGTAATATCTTATATAAATCCAATTTATCCAAACCACTTTGAATACTTTTAAGCAAAAATCTTTTATTGTACATATATACACATATACCTACGTTTCGACTATCTTGCAGTCTTCTTCCGAGCTATGATATAATGAATAAAAAAAATAAAATACTTAACTATATAAATAATACCGTAAAAATATATAAACAATAAATGTAATAGTGGTATTATTTATATAGTTATATATTTTATTTTGTTCATTATATCATAGCTCTGAAGAAAACTGCAGGACAGTCGAAATGTAGTTGTATGTGTATATATGTACAATAAATGTTTTTGTTAAAAAGTGTTCAAAGTAATTTGGATAAAGTGGAATTATAAAAGATGTTTTATGTACAATAAAATTAAATATATGATAGGGAAATCTAGGAAAATTAATATATAATGATAAATATGTTATAAATATTGATTTTATAATTAAATGTCATGCAAATAACTTTAAAATTATATGATAAAATAATTATAAATCTTAGTAATTGTATAAAACATCATAATTAACATCACTTTTAGTCATTATCAATGCATTTCCCCATATCAAACAATAAATAAAATATTTCTCAAGCTTGCCTATGGTCGATTAGTGAAAGTTAGAGCAAATCATGGACATTTTCACACTTATTAGATCACTAGGACCTTTATTATCCAAATATAATAATATAAACAAATATTTTATTCCCATGAACACTTACAAGGAGCAATTTCTATTATCTGGACATTATTAATGAGGAATCAATCCCATTAGTATGATGATTAATTATTACAGAATTTAAAGTTACTCCAAACCATCTTCACCAAAAAGGAATGTTGATAAAAACATCATCATAAACACATAAATAACTAAGTGAATTGCATGTTTTTTAATACTATAAATATGAAATATTTCTGTAGAATATTTTCTATAAAACAGTTGAGTAGAAAGTTATCTGATATTATTCAATTATGCAATGTATCAATATATTTTATTGGGGGAGCAAAAAATACTTCTGAAATCAAACAGCTTTCACTTTTAATGAAAAGAAACAAACTATAAAAACTATTGCATATGTCTAATAAGATTTTTAAAATCTCATATTTGGGGTGAAGCAGATCACCAATCTATTAATTAAGTTTTATCCAAAATCAGATTATTTTTCTATATTTTATTTTTTCCTTCAGTCTCTCTGACATAACTATTCAATTCCCAATCTTTGTCTATTCTACAGAAATTTCTGAAATTGCTTCATTAATTCATTCTTTTTTTAAAAGTAAATCATTTTATCAACTTGCTATTTCCAAACTATTCATCCTACTCACATTATACTACTCAATTTTGGAATTATTTAGCTGGAAATGTTTTACTTTCTTCTTATATTTTTTATTGTTTTAATATTTTTCTTTTAAATAGTAAAAAGATGGAATGGGGAAAGTTATTTATTTTTTTGCTATTTTTTATTTCTTGAATCATAAAAGTTTATTCTTTTAAATGAAGCATCAAAAAAAAAAAAATAATACTAATTACTTTATTTTGAATCCAATCTAAAATAGTCATAATGACATTAAATCACCTAAAAAATTCAAAAAAGTAATATTCTGAATTCCAGCTCACCCGTTAACAAAATGACTTTTTTTTTGATTCATTCTGACAAAAAGGATATAAAAATTTAACTTAGCTTAATCAAAGAAAATTCAGGTAAGAATATAAAGTTGAGGCTAGGCAAATACAAATACCGATTTTGGCAACTTCATTCAATATAAGTTCAAACTATTAAAAAACAATTTATTGAAAATGCTGTGTAAAGTTTTTAAAAAAGAAAGTTGAACATAAGGTAAATCTGAGAAATATTATAGAAAAGTTTTGATTAAGAGACCTGAAATAAAAAGAATATACTGAGAAACCAATATTCCAAAAAATTAATCCAAAAAGATATAAAAGAATACTAAAATAGATATAATTAACATATGCAATATATATATATATATATTTATTATAAAATGACATATCAAGGTCTATATATATTTTATGAGTTTAATAACATATATTATAATACAATAAATTATTCTTGAATATAGAAACTGCATAGCATCTTAGAATAAGAGCAAAAATAATGTATAAATGGATAAATTATTTACAGACAAACTATTCAAGTACACTAGTTTAAAAAATATATATTAAAAATGTTAATCAATAAAAATAATATGATGTTACTATTTTTAAGTTTTTATCCAACTTAGACATTTTGCTTGCCTGTTTCTTTATTTGAGTCAAATCTTCTAATTGATTTTTAACATATTTCTATTGAACAGACTATCTTCAAATTTTGTACATTTCGAGAATTGATGATACCGTAATATGGTAGTGCTATATTTTAGGTTATCTGGCCTAAAAGTGTTAGCTGACTTAATATCAAACTGCATTGATATCGATTATGTAAGTTTTCAGTGTTGTGCAATAGATAACAATATATTTTATAAAAATATGCTTTCATTAAATTTCATGTCTAGTTCACTAAAAAGTATTTACAGTAAATTAAAATATAAAAAAAAAAAAGAAATGAAGATTGAAATCTTAATTTCTCTTGACTGCTTATGTAAAACTTTTTTTTTTTAATCCTACCTTATGTCTAACAGATTTTTTTTTGAATTTCATTTACATGGTGCAATATGTCTGAGGTACCCAGTTAAAAAAAGTAGTGTGGAATAAATTTTATGGGAATGAAACCTTAATTTCTCTTCATTGTTTATATAAAACTTGTTTTTATAAATTGCTTTTTTTGTAAAAACAAAAATCTTGTAACCAATTTTATATATTTTATTTTACCATGCATTAAAAACTAAAAAATAATATTTATATTTTAAAAAAAAAGCTTTTATTTAATTTGATGACTAATACATTAAAAAGTAAAAAAAAAAATTTCTTTTGAAATATGCATAAATTAATTAATTCAATCAATACAGTTTGTGAGCAAAATAAATACTTTAATATCGATTGAATTAATTAATTTATAAACACTCTATGATTTTTTTTTTAATTTCATATAACAACCAAAATTATCGGTCAAGAAAAAAATTATTTTTTTGCTTTTTAGTGCATTTGTCATCAAATTGAATAAATACAGTTTTTAAAAAATATTTTTTATATATATTTATTTTCTTCTAAATATTAAATAAAAAATAAAAATAAAATTAAGACATTAATTTGTAGTTTAAGATTTTTAATATGCAAAAGAATAGTTGGTGACATTAACTTTGATGAGAAATATAATTTAAATATTACATAATTTTAATGTTACGTCACAAGTGAAATATAAAAAAAAATTCTAAAATTATTTTGTGGATCAAAAAATTATTGTGATATAATGATTAATTAGATGTATCAGCATTACATACTTGCTTTTTACAATATTCCTTTTTATGGGTGCTCAGTTAATGTCCAACTTTTTATCAAAATCAATAGTGATAACAATTATTAATCAAACTAAAAATATCCTTAAGCAGACAGAATATAGATATATCATATTAAAAAAAGAATCAGAATTACATATACAATCTTGTTACTGTCTTCATTGTAATAATTAATCTAGTATTTATTACATTTTAGAAGTAAATTAGTAAGTAGTTTACAAAATATTACAATAAAATTCAAATTAAGATTTTTTTAAAAATATAAAAAAATTGCAGTAATGTGAACAAATTCATATATTATGCTTATGAAGCTTTCTTTAAAGATATAATATGCTTTTAGTATATCAATATTTTTTTAATATATTTTATTATAATTTCATCTTGTATAAGAATTGTTATTATCATTATGGTTATAACAGAGGCAGTAGTGCCACCCAGTGCAAACCAGAGTAATCAATGGATGTAAGAAGGCTTGTGCATAAATTCTATATCTAGTGCATACTCATCCAATATCTTCAGACTAGTTTCTAGCTTATATCTTTTACATCAGTGAGGAGCTTTGGATCTGAGAGCACTGCTCCTAGATCTTATGATCTAATGCAACCTGCCAGCAGCCACTTTTTGTCAATTTAGTTAGCTATAAAGCTATGAGTCCAAAATAAAAATGCAATAATGTTTTCAATCCAAACTCATTTACTTGTATAGTCATATAGATCAGAACTCAGTTCAGTATCTATACATTTTGGTAACTTTAATAACGATAGTCCCATTAGGCAGGATTGGTATTAATCCCCTAAATGTCATATCATCACCATTTTCTATGCTTACACAAGCTGTTAAAGCAGAAGCAAAACTCTCCATACAGTAGTGCCATCTAGTGCAAGCCAAACTAATCAATTGATGCACTCTGACTTGCACTGGATGACATTACTTTATGGAGAGTTTTGTCTCTGTTTTTATAGCATGTGTAAACAGGAAATGTTGATCATGTGACATTACTGTTGTAGTAAATAAATCATAATTAGTAATTATTCACAAATAAATATGGTCATTCTAATTCATAAAGTTCAAAAGGAAAGAAAAACGACAAAAAAATATAAAATTAAAGATGACTTTGTAATGACTACACATACCAATTTGTGAACTAAAATTCATTCTATATATTATATGCTGGTTCTTTAGTCTGTTTAAATAATTGCAATTAATTTGTATAATTGCATAGGTCTGTTTACGGAGATAATATATAAAATGATATAGCATGCAGGATATATAAATACAGGATGTTTTAATAATACAAATATAAGGTTTCTATGTATCCGCAATGATTTGGACCTCGGCAATTAATCCATTATTTTTATTTTATAATATAGAAATAGAATGTATTAAATACTAAGATTATGTCCTATGCATAATATTATTAAGTTACAGGTTATATATAAAATAGTTAAACATGTGTAGGTAATTTATGGATTATTGTAATGTATTTGGGTGTCAAGATAGCAAATGTTAGCTCAACATAAAGTAGATACTCTTGAATTAATTCTAAAGAATGACTATCAACAAATGTTTGAGCTATAAAGAAATGCAGCTGAGCATGAAATTAGTTATGAGTAGGTTAGTTCATTTATTTATTTGGTATTTTATTTTCTAGTTAGAGTTTGTTATCCAATAAAATAATGAATATTTATTCAGTTATGATTAAGAATTTCATACAATAAGAAACTCAGAATAAAATTTTCTATTTTCTATTTAATACTTAGTAGTGGATATAATAATTATTAAACATATAAAACTTATTTTTTATGAAATGGAGTTGAATGAAATGATATTCCATAAGAACATATATTTCATTTGTGTGTATATTAAGATATATCTCTGGAAAAGAAATTTTATTTAAATGAAATAATATGACTTAAATATATGACATTAATGAAGGTATTTTTTTTACTATTATTGTTTAAATGCATTATGTATTTTTTGTTTAAATAAAATTAATTTTATAAGATAATTTAAAAATTAACTAATTTATAATTATACAAATCATTCTATTTTATTAAATATTTTAATTATAAACTACAAATAATCTATTATTTTGTTTGAGCATTGTCAAGAATAACTTTCTTGATATTCAATGTTCATGTGTTAAGATTAGATCAACCGACATTTTTAAAAGTAAAAGTATGTATTCTAAAATTTTCATAATGAGTTGCTGATTTCATTGGGTAAACAAATAAAATGTAATAAAGACAATTTATGAATCTTTATTTTTTTATTGAATTTTTCAAAAAAATAAACTGTTTCTGATGTAGATATTTTTATATGATTATTTATTATTCGTGATATAATTATGTCAATTCTTAAACAACATTTATGAGATGTAAAAGAATGTAGCCATACATGAAACAGGTTTACAAAGAGGGAAGTTCGATTTTTTTTTGTGTACTGTAGGTAAATAGTTTTATTGAATTATTTTATTTTCTAATTAGACTTTAAGTTAGCCAATAAATTGGATATTTATACAGTTATGATTAGGAGTTTCTTAACATATGAAATACTCAGAAGTAGATATAATAATTGATAAACATAATCAAAAAAGCATTATTCACTTCAGAGAAGATTTTTTTAAAAAAAAAATTATCCAAACCGTGTTTTTTTCTTCCAAACATTATAGTTTATTTTCTTTTCTTACTCTTTCCTGTATTCTTTATGTTTGTAATGTAAACAATTGGCTTTTATATTTATAAAAAAGCACTGTACTATTTGTGTTAATATTAAAATCCCAAAATAAAATAAAACTGATTTTTGAAGAAAAACTTTCACTATTAAAAAAATCTAAATGCCTTTTAAGCTACTTTAAATTGTGAAAATAAAATACAAAAAATTACAATCTCTATAAACTTCTGATTTCCTTTTATTCCTTAAAATCAAGATTTTAAGAATGATTTTTTCCCACACTTAACCTTTATAAGACTTGTGTGTAATGGACAGCATATCCATTTATCTGGTTAGAATTTTGAATTTTTTTCAGTAACTAAAGATGATGAATGGCCATTCAATTTTAAAATTAATCTGTTATTTCTTTGGGTTACTTGTTTTGATTACTGAGATTCAATGGAACTATCAATTTAAAAAAATATATAGGGCAAAACTGATAATTTTTAGTTAAGTTTTATATATATGCAAAATCTTCAAATATTAATATACTTGAAACCATATGATATCTCTATGGTGACCATCATACACACATATAGTGTGTCTATATTAGATTATTTTTTCCAAATGGATGTAATAAATATTTTTTAAAATTTTTTTATTTGAAGAACACAATATTTTTTTTAAAATAAAGATTAAATAATGTTGTTTCTTCTACACTCATAAGCGAAAGATATTTTATAAATTCATTATCTTAATAACCTGTTACTGAAAAAAAAAGACTGAAAAAGGCTAAAGTCATATGAACAAGATCAGCAATGAATACAATATTAATAAATATTTCTTACGGTTGCTTTTTAAGTGAAAAAAATTCCAGAGCAGGAAGCCGGGTATAGCCCTAAAAAAATAAACATATATATATATATTACATGTGTAAATACATTTTCTTAAACCCAACTATAAAAGTAATTGAAAAAAATTTAGTTTCTAATTAATTCTCATCACCGGCCAAATGGCTTCACTAGGTGTTCCCAGAAGCTCTACAATTTGTTCCAACTGATGAATCTCTGAATGACCTGGCAGCAAAGGATGATGTAGTAGCAATTCTCCAAGAATACACCCAGCAGCCCTAAAAAAAATATTCCAATAAGGTATTAAATATCATTAAGAGCTAAAACAAAACAAAAATATAATCTATACTTAACTCTCATTTCAACTTCACCATATTAAATAATCTCTATATAAACAACTAAAGCACTATCAAGGTACAATTATATGATGCTATGGAATCACAGGCTCTAGATGTGAAAATTGGTTTCAACATATTGTTTTACAATAATTTTTTTATAGTATTTTTTAATTAAAAAACCGTATGTCATGTGAGAATTAGTGAACTGATTTGTTACTAGTACTATTGAAATTTCTAATTTAAAATGGCTGAAATTTTAGATATGTGAAAAAATTGCATATGATTTAACATCATAATTAATGGACGAAATATGATAAAATTTAAATAATGACTGCAATGTTCTTTTTATCAACAAATTAAAATAAAGATACAAATGGTATTGTGCTTCAGTTAATTTAAAATTAAAAGGCAAGGTATCTCTTCTTTTATTGATTATAAAAATTCAAAGCAAGTAAATTTAAAATAGGTTTTCTTTTCAATTTCATTCATAATAAAGAGGAACATCCTATAAGAATAGCATAAACTATTGTTTTGATGAGAGTGTGCATTCTAATTATATCACTTTGATAGCTATGATTATGACAGTATGTTACCATTTTACAATAAATTATTAAATAATATCCTGATTATCACACTGTATAATATCACAATTTTTTGCCTGTTTACTGTATAATATATAAAGATATTTCCATTTGTCACACAATAGATTGCTCTTAAATTCTCCATTGGGGACCAATGGGAATAACCAACATACAGTTTAGTATTAGTGGTAGAATAGCAATTTTCTAAAAAAGAAAAAAAAATTAAATTAATTGAATGCAAATATATGCAATCTGCCTTTTGGGAGGCTTGAATATCATATTACCTCCTAAGCAATTAACCATATGTTTATTATTACGTAACAGATTAGTTTAAATTTAGAGTTTAATATTCTATATAACAACTGTGTGTGAATACATGCTCACAGTAACATCATTTGCAATACTCTTAAATAAAGTAGATTAATAATTGTGACATGAACATAGAACAATGCTACTAACTTAGTTTGTAGCAACATATTTCTAATATTATGCATAGATTTTAGATATAATAATGCATTCTACTCTTTAGTTAGTATAAAAATTTAATGTAAAATAAGCATACTTAACAAAATATGAGCTAGGATGCCTGATCATAAATAAGTAATGGTTAAAATTTTTTACAATGAATATGAGCAAACATTTATATTGTTATGAGTAAGTCTAATCTAATTAATAAAACAAGCACAATGATTGATATACTAATAATATTCAGAACATAATAAAAGCTTAAATTTTATATATTGTAAAAAAATAAAATAATTACTTTAAGCAAGGGAGAAAGTTTTTTTCTTACCACATATCAATGGCAGTTGTCTGGGTTTTGGCACCTAATAATATTTCAGGAGCTCGATACCTTAAAAAAAAAAAAAAAAACTGAAAATAAAGATCAGTAAAATAAACTGTAAAATAACTGACTGCTCTTTTAAAGTTAATTTTTAAGCTATCAAACCATTATTTTTTTTGGAAAACATTAAAGTTTATTTTTTTCTCTTACTCTTTTTTTATATTCTTTTCTTTGTAACACTAGCAATTGGCCTTTATGTTTATAAAGAAGAACAGTAGTACTTGTGTTGCATATTAAATGCCAAAATAAAATAAACAGATTTTTGAAGAAAAACTTTCACTATTGAAAAAATCTAGTTGCATTTTAAGCTACTTTAAATTGATGAAAATACAAAAAATTACACTCTATACTTCTGCTGACTTTCTTTTTATTCCTTAAAGTCAACATTTTAAGCATGATTTTTCCCACACATAATTTTTATAAGGCTCATGTGTAATGAGCAAGGCATCCATTCATCAGATTATAATCTTAAATTTTTTTCAGGAATCTGAGATAATGAAAAATCATTTAATTTTAAAATTAATCTTTTATTTTTTTTAAGTTGCTTATTTTAATCACTGATGAGATTCAATTGAATTATCAGAATCATATATTACTAACTTTAATAGATCACTGAAGATTATATTTTATGGCTAGATTAAATATAACTGTGAAATAAAGTTTGAATACAAGACCTGTAACGTTAATAATTTTAGTTTGAGATTTTCTGATAATTTTTTAATCTAAAAAAATAACATTTCATATACACGATCATATACAATTGTTATAATTAAATAATGATTGCCCCATAAAATATGAACAGTGTTAATACATTGACATAAAAAGATAAACCTTCCTTTTATGATAAGCATTTATTCGCTCCAAAAAAAAAAAAGATTAATTTATTTAAATTTTAAATAATAAATATCTGAGAAATCTTTCAACCTAGAAAATCTATTCATAGCACTCAAACTCAGTGCCTATTATAAAACTTCTATAGGCATTTTTCAGATGAATTCTAAATAACAGAAATATTAGCTAATTGAAACAAATGTGATTAACTATCACTTTACTACTAAAATGTCATTTGATTTCCTGAATGACTGACCACATCATTTTTTAAAAATTTATTAACAATGATTTCTTAATTATGCCCCTTTTTTCTTTGCATTGGTATAGATTATCACAATCTATATCATGCAAAATTAGAGAAGTCATTGAGATACTTAAAAGGCCAGATTGTATCAATAAGCGAGATGATACATGCAAACTTCCTCCTATTTGGAAAGATTTTTTTAAAAAACCTTAATTTAACATTTTTGCTATTCGTGGAACTTTAACGTTTTTTTCAAATCAGTGATTGTAGCGCCTCTACAATCGTCTTTCTACCTTTTATCACCCAGTGGATGATTTGTGTGATTAAGTCAAAACGTCGGTATATGATTATTTAAAATATTTTAATACGGATGAACCCGCAAAAATATGTCTTTTATATATGCAACCCGTAAAAATCTTCATATCAACATATATATATTTCATTAAATTTTTTCATATGATTTAATATACACACACACCCTTCCCACTCACATACCATTTGCTATATTAATTTTGTTATTTGTTCAGTTTGTGATATTCTGCCAGAAGATTTAAATTAAGTCATGCCTGAATATAGCAAATGCAATAATAAATTAGATTGCATTACCAAAGTTTCTACATTGATTTTTTTATTGCTATTTGCATTTTATTTTATCAACGTTTAAAAGAAAGCAGTGCAAATGCTCGTAATAAAGCAATTATATATTTTAAATAGACATTAAAAAGAGTCTCTATGTGTCATTATAAATCTCATCTAGTACTTATAAAATTGAATTACATTTGAATTTATATATACAGCTTCATAATCTTCCACTGTTTGTAGTTCTGTTTTCCAATAAAGGTAAAATATAGATGCTGTTCTAAATGATCATATCTCATAATTCTTCTGTATAAAAGTGAGATGAATATGTGAATTTCTGCAGTTAATACAACAATATTACCATTCTCATTGTCATCAAACAAAAGGCAACTAAGCAATTAAAAAAGTTAATCAAAATAAATAGCAACAAAAATAGAAAGTATTTAATCAAAAAAGTGATTTGATAATAATGATTAGATGGCCTTCTTGTATCATTTCCAAGAACACAGGAAGACATAGCAGCAGGAAAATTTAGAGAAATATCTATCTATACACATTTAAGCTTAGTTACTTTATGGAATATTTCATTCTTAATTTTCAACATTTTACATCAGAAATTGTCAAATTATTATTTCAGTGTCAGAGACTTGACAGTTGATTTAAATTACTATTAAATAATTACTGCAGCAAAAAAAAAAATTATGCTTCAAATAATCTAGCAATCTTATTACTAGATATCTTTTATCAGACCAAGCATTCCTAATTACACCTCATAAATCTTTCCCATTTTTAAATAGAAACTATTTTTTAGATAAAAATTGAGTTTTAACCAATGTAATTACAGATACAATTAACAGCTTATTCCTTTTTTTTCTACTGTCTGCAGATGTATGTATGAAATTCAAGGTTATATTGCTTATAACAGTTCTTTCATATACACTTCAATGCAAACAAATTTTCTTAAAAATCTCTTTATTTTCCTTACAGTTTCCATCACAGCTCTATGCTTCTCTGCTTTAAATAGAGCTCTGATGAAGACTGCTGGACAGTCAAAACTGTAAGGAAAATAAAGAAGTTTTTAAGAAAATTTGTTTGCATTGAAGTGTATATGAAAGAACGGTTATAAGCAATATAGATATATATGAATATATGAAGATATGCAAAGAACGTGAAAGAGAAGAATAAGAGAATATACTTCTGATAAATTCAAGGTTAGTCACTAATTGTAAATAAGAATAAAATGCATGAGTAATAAAGAAGTGAAGAATTAAAATTATCAAGTACTTATATTATGTATACTATAACTATTTGTAAAATTTATTCAAATCTAAATGAAATATAATAATTCTTAATTTCAAAAAAAAAGATTAATAATTATTTATGTATTTACCAAAAGGTGATTGCTGTAAACAAGGGTTTTGATTATGAATTCAGTGTTGATAAAAATATTTTAAATTTTCAAAAAAATTGAATATATTTTAATGACTATTTCATAATTTCATGTTGTTATTTTTTTAAAAAGCAAAACAAGTTCCATGAATTAAATCTCTTTTCAAGTTTTATATAACTAATTTTTTAAAAAAAGTTCATTTATATGTAAAAAAAAATTAAAGTGTTAAATCCTTTCCAAAGATTGAAAAAACAAACAAACAAAAATAAATTATATATAATTATCATTATAATTTGCTTATTTGTTTTAATCCTTACCATAAAGTAACAACTTTTGGAGTCATAGCATTGATTGGCAGACCATATTTTCTGGCTAAACCAAAGTCAGCTAAAGAAAACAGAATGATAAAAATACATTTTTAAATGCTTAAAACTTTATTTTTTAATCTGTACATAACAAAAAAAAGTCAATTCTTATTATTTAAAACATATTTAAAAACTAAAGCCACTGGTAATAGTCATCAAAGATTTACTTTACTGTATTAAAAAACTTATTTGACAATAAAATAAATCAAGATTATAATTTAAATAAACAAGCATTAGAAGAGAAAATGAATAGACATTATAATTAATATTTAAGTAAGCAAAATAATGACACCACTGATGGAGGGAATATAGTGATATCTACTATCAGGCAAGTATAATACCAATGATTACAGAAACATAAATCTTACTTATGTTTAAGCAAATGATTAATGAGAGTGCCACTTTAATAAAATCAGGCATACATCCAACAACAAAAAACACGATGACATTTATGTAATAGTTTATATTATCAAATAGACCTACCCATAATATTTTAAATGTGAATGTCTCAATGATCATTTACAATCAGGTAATGTCATAAATTCAAATTAAACATTTATATCAAGGATCTGTCTTTCAATTCCTTTATGGCATTCAGAGAATGAGATAATTTTATTTTATTATTAAGTTCAGGAAAATACAATAAGAAATTTTATAAAGAGAAATAATAAACATTGAATTATATCAAGCAAAACAAAATAACTGTTGGTCATTTTAGGAGAAGAATTTACATAAATTCCATTATTAAAAAATCATAAAAAAATTATGAAAAAAAAAAAGAATGAAAAAACAACATATATAGTATATATATATAGGTTAAATACTAACTAAAAATCATTATAATTATAAATTCATACTTTAAAAAATGAAAGAAAAAAAAGGAAAAATTTTCTTTGATAGAAATAAGTCTGCAATAAAAATCAAATTATAGACTAAATTCAGTTCTAATTTTTTTTTAGAATTGAAAAAAAATAAAAAACTTGGAATTAAATAAAGTAATAATTAAAAAAAAGTGAGAAGAAAAAGGGGGAAACTTTCAAAAAAGTTAGTGAAAAAGAGAAGATAAATTGAAATAAAAGATTTGAGAAAATAGAAGATATAATAAACTGTATTTTTAAAATCTTATCTATTTCAGATAATTTACAAAAAAAATAATGTCTCATTTACTAGATTTCCAAAAACAGTTCTCTTAATATTATGCTAGTTATCTACTATAATATCTCATTCCTACAATAATCTTAATTTTATGCCAACTGAGATCTCTTCTGTACTTTAATTAAAAAGATTAATATCAAATTGCATAATTTTCTTAGCTTGCTCATATGCTTCCAAGAATAATTCTCTTCTCCCTATGTTAGAATTATCTATTCTAAACTTTGTTATGGCATAATGCTATAATATCCACATCTCCAGACTAATTTTTAGAGTTTGCCTTTCCTCAGTGATGGCTTAATATTCAAAGCTTGAACTAATGCATTTAAGTATTAGAAGCATCTATCTTTTACTCTACTAATATTTAAATGAGAAAACTAAAAATACTTTTATCAGTCCATACAATAAGACATTGTAAGGTTAGCTATGTATTGACTTACTTTGAATTTATTTGAAATAGTAATTAGCAACTTATACTGTACTTTATGTTAAATAATTATGAAAATCAAAAAATAATAATGTTTGTAGCAAATAATTAAGTAGATGAAGATTGATATGAAGGTAAACTTCTAAATGAATATAGATTTATCTAGTTAGCATTTTAAAAAATAAATTTCAAAGCCAAGTGAACTAATCTGAGATATTACAAATACATAAAAAGAATGATTGTTAAATGGTGCATGGTAATGGAATGTCTACATGAACTAATATTTGTAATAAAATAAACTTTACTTATTCTGCACAATCAATACGATTTCATTACTATATACATATATGCCACATATTCTTAAAAATAACCTTATTATAATAAGAAGCTTGAAACATAAGAATTATCTTTACCTTCTCTAAAACAAAACTACAGATTCTTCAATATGATTTTCAATCTTAAAATTGATAAATATGATGCTAAAAATGCAAACAAATATTTACAAAACTATTTTCATATATACATTTGTATTTTGATATTAAATCTAGCAAACAAAACAATTCCTAATTTTGTAACAAAATTAGAAGTTGTTTATTTAAAATTCATACCAACTATTAATATGCTAATTTACATTAGATAACATAGTTGACAAATAAAGTTACACTTATTAATCTGATTTTTTACTCTTTCAACCTAAGATCTGACAATATTTTCATCTTACATACTTTAGAATATTTTTTATAAAATATACACAATATTTAGAATTATTCAATAATACTCTTTCTTGTAATACATGGCTTTTAGCAATCAAAAAGAAGTATCAATGAGAAACTCTCCTCGCCCAGAAAATCTTTTCCCACATGATGAATATGCTCACAATGATTCTCTTTCTCATCATGATAATTCAACTTAACAAAACAAATGCAGTGTCCATTATAGAGAAGTCTTCCTACATACTGAATACTAGCAATAAAGCTGGGTTCTTCCATCATAAGCCTTAGATACACAAAAAGTATTGCATCATTTCTTACACACCATCACTAAGAAATATAACAATTCATTTATGTTTTCAACTCTCACAGTTTGCAACATTCTTTTAGATCAGTTCCCTGCAAAAATATACTGCAAGTCAATGAAAATTTTAGCTTTCTTATTACAATAAAACTACAAAGGTTTGTGAAAAATGATATAAAAATAGTTATTTATATATTAATGTCCAAAAATTAAAATAAATCAAATTAATTATTACATTCATTCAAACTTATTTACACTTTTATAATGATCAAGGCAAAATATTAGGAACACCACTTGCTTCAACAGATGTTTATAATCTACATAATACAGATATTACATAAAAAATCTTCATGAAAAAAAGATTTAACTTCTTGGGAGAAGGATACTGATTTATCACTCACAATTCAAGAATAGCATGTGAAAATTCAGTATTTAAAACAGGTGATAAGAGAACTCACAAATGACAGGTACTATCATTTGTATGTTCATCAAACTAAAATATGATTGTGAGAACTGTATAAATTGCATTATTATTATTTTAGAATATGATTGTTCTACCTAGAAATAATGTTGTCAATTGTGATCATATAAAGTATAGACTGAATCAAATCAATATGATGCAAATATAATTATCCAGATCATGATAATGCCACCATCATGTTTTTTTATTGAGAGAATGTACTGTAATTAAGGGAATTGTTTTGACAATCATCCAACACAAATTTTTGTGATAGTTGGGAAAGTGTAAATGGTTTATCTAGCCATAGGTCATTTTCTTAGCGATCTGGTATACAGTTTGTATGATCTTCGTAATCATAATATTCATATTGAAAGTAATTTGAAAATGGAAGGGAACAATAGATGCTTTAGTTATGAAGGTTAACAAAAATTGTTTTGGTACACATTTAAGTATTCAAGCCTGTATTGATTACTGGTTTATGTTTTTTGGTTACAATCATTTCTAATGAATATCAAACCAATACAGTAAGTTTTAGCAGTTCTTGTTCTTTCATATTTACTATGACAATTAAAAGTGATGCCTTAGCTAATCATGCATCATAAATATAATTATTTTTAATATTAGAGAAGCCTATCACTTTTCACAAACTTGTAAGTTCCTTAGAATTCTTTCTGAACAAAATAAAAAAACCAATTATATTGGTATATTTTTTTCTTTTCACATTATGTCAAAAATATAGTGCTAATATAATCAGTGCTTCAAACTCTATATATAATCCTTGTAATCATTTATTACATTTATGAATCTCTACATAATATTTTATATTTTGAATATTCCAATCATTGATATTTAACAAATTTATTTATTTAGCATATGATTTTTTGTTTATAACAGCCTAATAATCAACAAAATGTCATAAAGAAACCTCCAGAGATTTTAATCAGGAAATAGATTTATCAGTCACTTTATTAAGTTGTTCAATTCTGCTTTGGTAACCATAAATTTGGCAATCATTATTATGTGACTCATAGTTTGAGTGTATATCCACATTTACATAGATCTATGAGTGATAAATTCCATTTATAAAACAGATAAGCACACTGTTCTTAGGTTGACCTGATCTGTTGATGAGACTCTAGTTATGCCTAAAAGATCAAATCTAACTGATATTATTGTTGGACATGAAAAAAAAAATGTTTGGATCATCACAAAAATTTCCATTTTTTATATAATAATTCGATTGTAGTTTCTTGGTTGAACATACAGAAAGGGTATTTTGATTTGAATTAAATCTTAAGTGGTGAAATTATATCTTAAGTTATTGGCAAGTCTGACGTGTTTAACAGTCTCATACATTTTTGTGAAGCAAATTCTGATATCTAACAAAAGAATATGGAAACAGGATGAAGCCAAGCATATGTTAATCAGTTTAATAACTAATTAAGAATTTTTTAAATTTGGAAAATATATACTTTAAAAAAAAAGATATATTAAGCAAACAAGAAACAAAACAATCTGAATTTCTTACAGTAGACAAAAAAATACAAGTAATGTAACAGTCTTATGAAGTACAAAAGTCTTAGACAATAATTATATAGTGCATGACCTTTTTGTATAACCATCACAAAATTAGATGAAAATTTTGTTCAAGTATTCACCATGAAAAAAATAATTTTGGATTACAATAGCCATCATTTAATTACCCAAAACTATATTATCTCAGCATTCAAATCAAATTATAAAAATCATAAATTTGAATTTAGTCAATTACATCTACTCTTACCAAATATGATTAACTTACTGTCAATGCAATTATATATTAATATTCATTGGAACAAAATATTGATCTACAACATGTGTACAATCCTTTGGAATTTTGTCAATCCCACATATCTTTTAATTTTAGTGAACCTTGACTATATAAATTAAATGCTATTAATCTCAACTCATATTTATTAATTATAGGAAAAAAATATTATGAATAATAAATGTGATCATCCCTTTCCTTACTCCCATTACAAACATTTCTTTATACTTTTGTTTACTGGTTTAACGATATTAATCAACATACACTAGGCATCTTAGACATTAAATATCTTTAGGATTATTAAATTAGAAATTTCAAATCTTTATTTAAAATATAGCTTTTGGAAGTTGTACAATAATTAGTTCATGAGTAATACCAAAATCTTATTAAATACCTGTAAATGTGAATAAAGGCACTTTCCTTTACTTATGATATGCCATGATAACATTATTCAAAGCACAAATATAAAAAGTGCCACTTTTTGACACAGTATATTGAGATTGAGCTTATCAAAGATTAATTCTTTGAAATAAAAAAATACTTGTGTCTACTTCTTCTATACTCTTCAACTATATCCTTATTCATCATATAAAGATCTTCAGGCAAAATATTGCATAATATATTCAAAAACATAATAACATGCAATAAATCATCTTTAGTTTATTCTTAATCTATTTATAAATATTTTAGTTTTCTATGGGCTTCAGTAGAATTTTGTTTTATGACATAGAAGATTCTTCACAATACAAGACCATTAACTTCTAATAGTAAAATCAAGATTTAGTAATTATAAAAAAAAATTTAAGCAGATATCTAAAAAAATAGAATAATTAACAGTGATCTTCTTTATCTTATATTATTTTAGACTTCTTATTCTAATTTTAAAATCTTCAATTTCAGAGTATATTTTCTATCAAATTTTTCATTCATTAAATCTTTGTTCAGAGAGGGCATAATTTGTTTAGTTTACTTTAAATTTTAAACATCTTTTTAATAGTCAGATAATGACTACTAAGAGCTGTGGCTTTCTCATATAGATTGATATTTTAAAATTAAAAAAAAGATAACTCAACTGTCAAACATATTTTAACAATGAAAGTTTCTTCAAACTGAAATTTAGCATCACAAAATATGATTCAGATAAAATATTATTAGGTCTGACAGTAATTTCAGTTATCTAGACAAAATTATGAGAATGACTTTTAATCTTTAATGACTATCAGACTTTGTTATCTTAGAAAAAACATTAAATAAAGTAATATATTTGATAGTGTCCCTGCATCACTAATCTTTATATATATAGTTTCAATTATCTCAATTCAAAAAAATATTAAAATAAAAAAATTGGTAGTTAATAAAAAAAATAATAATTTTTTTTTAATTTTAAGTTTTTAAAATTGCATTGCATATATGGTACCTAAACGCCTCTATATATATGAGTGCTATATATATTCAATATGTGAGACTTTATTGGCAATTTTCAATATATTACAACATAGCTTATATATCAAATATTATAGATAAAGGTTTCTATATACACATTTAATAATAAAATTAAAAAATTTGTTCAGAAAATATCTGTTAAGTAATAAACTTAAATGCCACAAACATTATGTATCATTTTTCCAATCTTAGTTTAACAGCTTCATTTAAAATATTTTGACTTTTTCATCTTAAAAAAATGGAGAACTACTTTTAAGAAAAGACTTGTAATTGACTTTTTTTTAAAAAATTAAAATTAATTTCTAAATCATACAAAACTTTACAGAATCAAGGAGAGTAGGATGAAAACAAATCAAAAAATAAACTGATCTGCATTTTAAACAAGAAATATAATGAGGGAACAAGGAAAAAAATTTTTTTTTATTACTATATGCAAAAATATGTAATAAGTTTCCAAAATTGTTATAGTACTGTTATTTAATTAATATAATATAAAGATTCTTATTAATATAAAATATAAGATATATTTTAAAATGGTTTTACACTGTTAAAAATAAATGTAATATACAAAATTTATTCATAAATAAGTACAAAACTGTAGATAGTAAAATTAACATTTATTTAATTTTCTGTAAATAATAGGTGCTTTTAAAATATAGAAAGCATATAATGAGGGAATAGGATATGTACTTTTGAATTGTTAAATATTCTTTTAAAATGGAAAAATAATTAATCCGGAAAAATTTAAGAAGAAAAGGTACTGATCAAAAAATATTCAATTTATATCATTCAACTTGAACAGAAGGATCCCATGCAATTTTCTTCTAATATAATAACTGAATCCCCAAAAATTAGATGATAGTTAGGGAAATGACAGAAAATTAAAAACATAATCAGATTGATCACAAAGAGAGAGAGAGAGAGGATAAAAACATTAACTTTTAGAACTGAGAATACATTAAAAGAGAGAATGGTTGATCATTTTCTTTCTGAACAAAAACAAATGAAATAGGAATATAAGTTAATATATCATTGAAATAATAAGATCTGGCTTACATAGTCAAATTACATAATAAATATTAACAACAACTACTTACATTTTCTCTCTATCTTACATATTTATATGAAATACAGTTTTATTAATTTGAATGAAAGAAATATTAAAATATTAACCCCTGCTGTGGAACTTATATAATTATATAAAAATGTAATTTATTGTGTGCCTATAATTGTTGAGTTTGCATATTGGTGTAACTGAGGACCTATGAAACCCTAATAATAGTATTTATTTTTTCTCAATAATATTAGGGTTTCATAGATACTGATTTTCATTCAGGAATTACTCCTTTTAATTATCCATAATTATTGTATGTTGAATACTGTCTTCTTCCAAAAATTAGAATTTCATGCTTAAGGCTATTATGAACATATTCTATTCGGAAATCTGTTCTTGATCTTATAGTTTAGATGTTCCTTTTACTACCTGAATGTAAATAAGCATTTATTTTATATAGTGCTATGTTTATAATTGTAATACATTTAAAGATCAGCCTTTCAAGCTATTGTGCATGCGCTTTTTACGAGTGTTATTAATAAATGAATACTAAATGTAAGTGAATATCATACTAAATAGATACTCTGTTAAGTTTTAGGATATCTGAATGTAAGATGCAAGTACTAATATTATAGTCTGTTTGTATCATGTATATATCAAAAGTTATTTAATATTTCAAATTTAGATTGATATAAAATATATATATCCCAGAATATTTGAAATTCTTATGAATTAGCATTTTAATAAATCAAATATATCTTAATATTTTTAATTTTTATAAAAATATTACCTATTTTAATACATCCTTTATCTGTCATTAACAGATTAGAAACTTTGAGATCCCTACAAAAAAATAATAAGAATCAAATAACTAATATATTATATGTTACTAGTCAAAAAAAAAAAAAAAAAGGTAAGAATAAAAAGTAAAGACAATAATTAAATAAAGTTTACATATTTAAAATTTATTTTATGGCAATAAGCATGATTTATTGATGATCTATTGTAGCCCAAATTGACAATGTAAATCTTTAGATTCTTTATATTGAGACAACATGTCATAATACAATAAAGTTTATCACTTAAAGCTAACTATATTATTAAACATATTACTTCTATTTATTTGTCCTGAAAATAACATAACTAACCTATAAATCTAACTATAAACAAAAATTATTAAAGAAATGTGATGAACAGTCGCATGATTTCCATTTATCGCCCCCAATTTTGAACAATTATCTGTCCACTAAAGGATGAAAGACTTTAAATTTAATTCAGTTTTTCTGATCCACAATTTCTCTTATCATTCCAACAACCTCTATCTATCCATCTCAAATGTGATTTCCTTCTAGGTTTCTTACAATAACTTGGAATAAAATCGAAGAAACTGTACAGACAGCTCCATTTTAGCCTCTTACCTGTTTGTTCTCTTATCTATGCATTTCATTCTCAATTTCCTGTCTTTTATAATCAAATAAAAAATCTAACATGAATCATAATTCTGGAAAAGTAAATGCTTATATTTTTATTCCTTATATTTTTAATTTGAAAGACAAGCATTATTTGGTCTCAATGTAGCATTGAAAAAACAATATTTCTATCCAATTACCCACAATGATGTTTTTTTCCTCTTTCTTTTTTATCCCCCCCCCCCCCCAATTTTCTAAATTGAAAATTGAATCAAGAATCTCTCTTACCACAGAGCTAAATTAAGCACTCAAGGAAAATAAGAATACTAATGAAATATTATTCTGCCAATAATGGAACATATCTTCACTTTAAAATAAATAGTTCATTAAAAAATTGTTTAATTAATATTTTAATTAACAACTTAAAAATATGAAAGAATCATATATTAAATTGATTTATTTTTTTTATATATAAAACAATATTTTACATAATGGCTGCAATGATTCAAGTTAATTTGTTTCTTTAAATGATTTGCACCTGATAAGTTAATATGAATGGCAAAAATAATTTAGATTTTGAATAATAATTATCTTTATACATATATATTAATATAGATAAATGTCATATCAATTTCATCATCGCCTATGTGATCTTGCACATGAGAGAATTGGTAAATAATAGTTGTGAGAGAAAATAATAAAAGTAGTTTTGAAATTTTTTTAAAGATATTAAACAATATATATATATATATTATAAACATAATTGGAAAGGAATAAAAATCCTTATGCTGTTCTTCCACAAAATAGTAATCAGAAAATAATAATAATTCTTTACAATATCTACATAATCAAATAATAATTTTATAAATAAAAAGCTTTTTCAGCACCTGCTTTGGTGCCCTTTTCAAATGTTACTAATCTATTTAATGTTAATAAATCACCTGACTTAAAACCATCCAGTGTCTAATAATGGAATTAAAACAAACAATAATAATATAAATAATTAAAACAAATCAAAATCCTTGTATATAAATTCAATAATTACAAAACAATTGACTATATCATAATATGTTAAACAACATTACATGATTTTTTATACAATTATATATATCATTTTATATATATCATCTTTCAAATTTGGTTAATAATTGGTTGATTAAAAATGAATGGAAAATTATATAAGATGATATATATAATTGAATAAAAAAATGCATGTATTATTGTTTAACATATTGTTATGATACAGTCAATTGTTTTGTAATTACTGAATTTATATATGAGAGTTTTGATTTGTTTTAATTATTTATACTATAATTGTTTGTTTTAATTCCATTATTGGACACTGGATGGTTTTATGTTAGGTGATTCATTAACATAAAATAGATTAGTAACATTTGAAAAGGGTACCAAAGCAGGTGCTGAAAAAATATTTTTATGTATAAAATTATTTGATTATATAACTGTTGTAAAGAATTATTATTATTTTCTGATTATCATTATATTTTACATTAAATACTTAAAAATAATAATATTGTAATAAGTTAGTTTTGTGACTAATATCTGAAGAATTTAAAATTAAATAAATATATATAATAATATTTTATAATATATATAAAATAATATAACAAGTTAATTTTTGTAATCAATAGCTAAAAAAATGATTTTTTTTATTTTTAAATGTACTTAAAAATTAAATTGAAGGAATGTTTGTGGTAATGACTGATTAAATGCTACATTATTTCAATTACAACAGAATAAAATTATACAGACTAATTTGAAAATAGATCCTTAAAAAACAAAAAGACAATGTAATTTTAAAGTGTCTATATTTTGGGTTAATAAAAATAGAAAAAAAAAACATTAGAAAAAGATTTAAGATTGTATTTTATATAAAATTGCATTCTTGCGAGAGACACAAGTTTAAAAATAGATAAAACTAATCTCTAGTTTTTACCTAAACAAAAAATTAATTAAGAAGATAATTATAAGGTAAAAATCTTATTTCAATGTAATTATGAATTATCAAAGTTTTGATAAAAAAAAACAAAAAAAAACAGGTAAGGTCACAGAACATATATAAAGGTCTAAGTTTCTTTAGAAAGACATTCCCTTTGAAGCTAGACAGTATAGAAGCTAACATGATCTTCAGTGTCTAGAAATAAACATAAATGAAGTGATTTTGGTAGAAATAATATTATAAGAAAAGATTTTTGTATGTTTGAAAAAGAAAATTTTCTAATAATTGTGTTTATGAGAATGAAATATGTTGATTATAATAATAAGAAATTGAAAGCAAAATACATGAATGAAATCAGATAGGTATTATTGAAATCAATGAAAGAATTAAGATACTAAAATGAAACTGACTTTACAAGTCACTACAATAGAAGATTATAGATGAAGAGGTAAAATCTTAAGCCAAATCCCAATACATAGTAAAAGATCTTTAAAAAAAAGACAATGAATAAAAAGAGAGCATTATATTAGGAAATTTTCTGGAATGTGGGGAAAAACTACGGACAAAAAAAATTATATAAATTTGTAGACAATATCTGTCAGTGAACAGATAGTGTTTGAAAATGATAATGATATCCTAAAGTTATTTGTTTGGAATTTCAAAAGTATATCATATATGATAAACTTGATGCCTAAAATGTTAAAATATGTATATATAAAATATCTTACAAAAACAAATCCTATTAGTAAACTATTTCAGATAATTTTTTTAAAATCAAAACTTAGGATTTATTACTTCTTTTCTATAAAATTTTATATTTCAAAATAATAATAAATTGTTTCAGTATGTAATTATATATAAATATATTGTAACGTTTATTTATATACGTTGCAAATATATTGGCATTTGGTAAAAGCAAAAAAATAAAAGTAAATTTAGTTTTTTTTTTACTAATTTTTTTTAAAAAAAATAACGTACAGTGAAAGTTGAATTATTTTTTCATATTTTTTTAATGTAATTAGAAATAAAAGTAGAATTGGAGAGAACAAAAGACATAAATTACCAATCTAGATAAGAGAAAGTAAAAATACTTCAACTAATTAAAGATGTCAGAATTTTGCTGAAAAAAATAAAGACTTTGTTACATAAATTTTATAAAGAATATATAAGATTATCAACGGATATTTTGACAAACAAAAGATATGCGTAGAAGTCGGAAAACTGGGCCTCTAGAATAAAAGGCAGAGGTCAGTTTGAAGAACATCTTGTCCTGTTAGTCTCTCTAGTCGGTCCTGGATAACAATAATACATCCAGGATCACCCTACACTGAAATAATTTGGCATGTCGGAGTGAACCGGAGCTTCTGCGAACATCGTGCCTGAAGTTGTACACCAGGAAAAGCCTTCGTGACCGACTAGGAGAATGGACCACAAGATCAAATAATAACCAAAAGGCCGAGCTCATTCTACCCAAAAAACTATGCATAGTTATCTACTACTGAATTCACAAAACTTACCAGTAAGTTATGCTTCATTATCCTGATTGTGACTAAATTAACCATTTTAAAAACTACTCGTAAAAATAAGCTTATAATAATCCCGATAGAGACTTTCATTTTTTCTGTACAAGAGACTTTTGTTTATACCGGAACTTTTTAATTAATTATTTTATTTTATTGATTGCGTCATGTTTGAATTAATCTGTGTTCTCTCTAATTTATTTATTGGGAATTCTCATGTTCTCTCTAATTTACTTATTGGGAATTCTCATTTTAGCTTAAACAGATTTTTAATCTGTTATAATAAAGAAATATTTCTAATACCAATTTTCATTTGTGCGTTATTAATAATAGTTATTATTTATTATTAAATTTATTAATATTATTTTAGTCATGTTTAAATATATATTTTACCTTTGCCAATGTGGTTAATAAATTCCAGGAATAATAATATTTTAAAAAAATAATTCTCGTTATGGTATGATGCAATACCGATTAGTTTAAAAGCATTTTTCTTTTTTTATTTGCGAGACGTGCTGGCGACAGATTTCAGCGGTCTCTTTAGAATAAAAGGACCTGGCGCCCATATTGAATAAATTAAAAGCTGATTTCATCAATAGCATAATTCCCAACAATTAATAAGCCGAGTTTGATCAGGAAATATAGTTATGTTTTTTTAGAAATAGAAATACAACTTTTTTCTTTTTGACATAGCTTGATCAACTCGCGCGCAATTTATATTAGCGTGTAGAGGCCTATCAAAACGGAAAACGTTATAATATATATATTGTAATCAGTTGGCTACAAAGTTGCACTAAAAATTAGATAGTTGGCAGTATGCTTGTCAGGTTTAGGGAAAAATAATATTTAATTTTCCCATGCATATTTTTGTATAATAATAATAGATCTTCAACTAACTAAATATTTTAAGTCCCAATATACTTAATTTGTGTGTTGTTTTTTTTACTTCTGAAGTAACTATTGTATTTTTCAAATTAATCATCATTTGAAATTAAATTTACTCTGTAGAGATTATCTTTTTTTGTCTTATTAATCTACTGATTAACATCACATGAGTGGCAATATGTATAGAGAGTTTTGCCTGTTTTAATCTACTGATTACAATCTTTATCCAAAATATGTTTTTAGTAGATTGGGATACTAATTCTCTTTCTATTATTAATTTATCGGATGTTTGAATTTTTAATTAAATTCACTTTCTAGTTATTTTTCAAAATGAATTTATATTGAATTTTTTATCAACCCCCCCCCCCCCCCAAATATAGCATTTCCTCCATCTATTCCAGAAGTACTGATTTTTTAAAACTAATCTTAACTGCAATCATAATCTTCCAAATACTTTGATTTTTCTTTCTTCTTTTGCTTCTCTAGTTTTCTAGATCAAAGTCTCTCTACATATTGTTTCCTAAACATTTTGGTGACTTTGGTTCTTTAATAACCATAGTCAGCACTATCCTATAATTCGGGATTGGTTTTAAGCCAATAAACATCACATAATCACCATTTCTTATGCTTGCTTATAACTTATTGAAATAGGGAAAACTCTCTATATGTATTGCCATTCAATGCAAGCCAGAGTAATCAATGAATGTCAGAAGGCTTGTGCATAAAATCCCTATCTAGTATCTACTCATCCAATATCCCCAGACTATTTTCTGGCTTGTGGCCTTTGTCAGTTAGGAGCCTTGGATCTGAGAGCACTGCACCTAGATCTTAGGATCTAATGCAACCCTTCAGCAGCCACATTTTATCTTTACTTAACTGCAAAACCATGAGTCTTAAATTAAAAACACTATAATATTTTCAATCCAAGTTCATTAGCTTATATAGTCATATAGGTCTGAACTCGGTTCAGTACCTATACGTTTTGTGACTTTGATTCTTTAATAACCATAGCCACCACTATCCTATTAGGCAGGATTGCTTTTAAGCCAATAAACATCACATTGTCACTCAATGCAAGCCCAAGTAATAAATGGATGCCCAAAGGCTTGTGCATAAAATCCCCATCTCATGCCTACTCATCCAATATCCCCAAACTAGTTTCTGGCTTGCGGCCTTCATCAGTGAGGAGTCTTGGATCTGAGAGCATTGCACCTAGATCTAATGCAACTCTCCAGCAGCCACCTTTTATCTCTACTTAACTCATCAATGACGAAGACCACAAGCCAGAAACTAGTCTGGGGATATTGGATGAGTAGGCACTAGATGGGGATTTTATGCACAAGCCTTCTAGAATTTATTGATTACTCTGGTTTGCATTGAGTGGCAATACATATAGAGAGTTTTGCCTGTTTTAATAACTAATTTTAATAAATCATGTTTGAAATTCGAATTAAAATAAGATTTGCTATTTTAAATATTAGCAAACAAAAATACAAATACTCTTATAAAATATATTTTCAAATTATACAATAATATATATATGATATAAAAACCTATGGCACATAAAATGATAATAAAGATCAAAATGACTTATAAAATGTTCTTAGGTCTATAGATTTACTTTGTGTTAGAAGATATCCAGGTTGGATGTTCCTTTTTTTTATCATGATTAATCTTCAGAATTGAAGACCCATAAAAAAATTCTATTCTCTTTTTGATATTAGCCTATTTATATGAATATGTTTTTTTTATTATTATTTTTGTAGAAATTATTGTATTTTTCAAATTAATTATTGTTTATAATTAATCTTTCTCTGTAAAGAAGGGATTATCTTTTTTCTCTTAATTAATCTAATTAATTAACTTTTTAGTTACTTTTAAATATAAAGTGTTCCTTTTATTATTATTATTTTCTAAAGGTATTTTTCATCAAGTTTACCTAGTGATGAAGTTTTTTTTAAATTTAAACTGACCTTTTGATTTCTTTTTTCTTCAACATAACAATAAATAAGAAACTATTTATCACTAAGCTTACAAAGTGATGAAGGTTTAAATAGCTAGGTGTATTTACTGATCAATAATGAATGCTTAGCTGCATTCTGTTATCTGGAAAGGATTTTTTTTTCTAGATTAAAAAAAAAAAATCCTGATAGAAATCAATCAGCATGTCTACCCAAATTCCAGATCATAAATATGATAAAAGATGCATTATCATTATGCCATAAAGCCCTCGTGTGTGTGTGTGTGTGTGTATTATACACACAGACATATACATGAAAACAAAGAAAAAAAAAATCAAAAATGGAAATAAAAATTAACAATTAATATTTTCTTAAAAATTTCTGCCATTTAAAATAGTAAAAAATTCAATACCTATGGATGATGAAGTTTTCATGAAGATATTTTAAACCACAGAACACCTGAAGCATAATACATTTTACCTAAAGGCATCAAAAATAGAACACTGAATAAACAATAAGTGCAAAATGATTAGGTGACAATAATAATTATTTATTAAAAAAAAAAGAATAAAGACTATATACATTCTATATATATATTGCAGAGAAAAAAAGAGTATATGCACAATAGATTAAAAGATACAGCTAAGTGAATTTCATGAAAAAAAAAAAATAATAATTTACCATAAAAATGTAATATATTTATAATGCCAATAAATACATTAAAAGTAGAATGCTTTTTAACTTTTGGGAAATTGAATACGTAATAATGCAGTAATCAAGAAAGTGAATTAGTAATAGATAACTTGCTAATTCAGTTTTTTTTTTTTAAATTTCTTTATTATGTAGACATAATAAGAAGTGAAATTCTTCTATGATGAGCTTATTTAAAATGTACCTTTTATTCAAGATACTTGAAATATATATAGTACTGAACAAAATTAAACAGTAAATATATTCAGGGATTAAATTCGAAGTAAGGTAAAAATAGGTTTTGAATAAATTATTGTTAGTTTAAAATGCTTTGTAAAAATAAATTACAAGAATGAGATATTGTTATTGAAAGGAAAATATTTCTGATATCAAAAGAAACTTAATTAGAAACTATATATATATTAAAAGAAACTATATGTATTAATTAGATTTACTAAGTCGGATCTAAACTAATTAAATTTATAAAGTGCTTACGATGTTTATAACCATCTTATTAGCTGAAATTCTCCATAAAGAACAAAAGAATATAAAAGTATATAAACCATAGCACAACAGGAAATGCTCTCTTCTTCATTTTTGTGATCAACTCAGAGGCAGATGACATGAATCAGTGGGAAACATCTTTTCCCCAGGATTTTGGCTCCTGAAAGTTATCAAGTTGACTAAAGAATTCAACAAGTCATCCCAATCTTATTACGATTTTTATAAGCCTAAAGGGAAAACTTGAAGATAGTAAAAAGTTATATACTTTCATATAAGTACATTTGATAATCAACTATAGGTAGTATGGGAAATACTAATAGTACAGAAATGTAATTGCTAAACTCTATGATAAAAATGAATGCTTGTACATTTTGAAATACTGAATATATTAAATTGATATAATTATACGGTATATTGAATCATTAGTTCATTGTATGTATTTTATGTAATAATCTTACTCCTAGAATATTTGGATTCTTCTGACTAGAGAATTAAAAACTAAGGCATAGCATTATTTCAAATTATTTATAGAATATATGTGAAAATACATAGCTGAACAGATTGTCAAGTTCAGATAGATTCCATAAAATGAGAAATTAAAGTTGTTCAATATAGTATTTATTATAGATAAATTTATCAAATAAGCAATTAATGTTTCATTTTTTAACTTATTTTTAATAAACTACTGAAAGGCAGTAGTGGGTAGGACATATGCAATATGCTATATGTAACTATGACTACATTGTAATACTTGACAATGTCAATGGTAAATAGTATTTCTCAAGCTACATCATAAACTTTAACAAACTCTGAAACTCATTAAAATACATAAAAACAATAATCTAATAATTAAAGTCTACCAAGATAATATTAATATTTCCTTGCATGTATTATCATTATTATAACAGAAATGAGAGTGAACAAATCCTAACACAAGTTTATTACAGCTTGCCCTGTTCATAAAATTGTACATTCATAAATGTGCATATATTTTGTTTGATCTGTTTAAAGAATCAAAACAGAATTGAAAATAATAAATATGTATGTAGACTTACATATGTATACTCATACATGTAATGATTATAAATTATTATTTTAAATAATAAAAGTTTATTAGTCAGAATTTAATTTTTTTATTTATTTGTCTGATTTATAGAAAACAAAAAAAAAAGGATGTATTTTCTTATTTTATCTTTATCAGTCTACAGTTAAAAACTAAATTTTGTAATTTGTACTCATTTATCAAATAAAGATGAAATTTAATTAGAAATTGGAAGATAAAAATTAATGAATTTTTACTTATGTAGTATTTTTATTTTGTTTTTAACAAAATTACAGCAATTATTTTGATTAGATAGTATTTTCTGTAATATTTTATCAATCTGTAATATTTTTTGTTATTTTGTAACAATTTGTTATTAATTAATTAAAAAAACTTCTCTGGGAATTAAATTGATAAAAAAAAATTATGAACTTGATTTTCAAACATTCTTTTTCATGAGACCATAAGAGAGGCTAATTGCCTTTTGGGAAATAATATTTCTTGTTATGGAGAGGGGAAGAATGATTTTTCTTGTTGCCAAAAAGGAGGGGTTAATTTGAGGAAAGCTACCATTTACATTGTTAAAAAGGTTTTTTAGACAAAGTGGAATAATTTTCCATGGAAAGAAAGGCAAGTAGTGTTTAAGAAGATATCTGTATGTTTAAAAAAAGCTTAAGTAAAAATAAAATGAGCTGAAGCTGTCATAAGAAATATTAGATCAATGATAGCAGAAATGTGCATGTAAAATTCATCAGTGAGTGTACTAACTAACCTTAAAGAATAAAATTTATTATTACTTTAAGCTTAAAGTATTTCGTAGCCACAGTGGAGTAGCATGCCATAATACACTATTTCCTCTTCATTATCATATGATAACTAACTGTAAAAAACATACTTGTCTATTTAAAAAAATGATAAGTTGTTTAAAGTAAAAATTCTTGGATTCTTAGAAGCCCTGTCTTTTTATGGTGCACCTAAAGATGTATAAAACCGTTAGCCTGTCCTCAATAGAAAAAAAAGGGAAAAATAGAATGGAACTTAGTTTTATTTACCTTTTCTCTTCTAACAAAACTAAGATTTATTACGTTCCTCGGCCATGAATATGAGGGCAAACCTCGAAAGCGCTTGGCCCATTTAATAGTTTTATGCGAAATTTGTTTTGTTTATTTGGAAGCTTCTTCGTCAGCGAGTAAATCATTTTTAGGCTATTATAATTTATGTATAAAGGAAACCATATATCTTGGAAGGAAGGTTGTTTATTTATTTATTTTATACATATGTAAATTTGGATTTAACATATAGACTTATATAATATATACATATAGATTTATACTTTTAAATTTTGATGTTATTTAAAACATTTAATCTCTAGATTTTTTCCCAAATTGTATTACCAAATAGTAGTGTGTACATGTATTGGGACACATATCTTTGGTATAATTGAATATAAAAAAAAGAGAGGGTTGTCATTTATATTATATGAATTCTACTTTTTTATGTAATAATTTAATTGTTCTTTTGATTTAAATTTTGATGGGTTGATGTTTTATTAACATATTTGGCAATAATAAATTATATTAAGTTATAATCTATTTTAGTGAGTATTCAGTTTTTATATCTCATCCTCCACAACTTTTAATTATTGATTCTAATTTGCTATTGGTTCAGATTACCCTGAAAATTTAAAAAGTACTAAGCAAGTGTATATCTATAATATGATCTGTAGCAGAATATTCTTTCTTAAAAGGTGGCATGAAAAGGAAAGTTTGAATTAAATCTTTCAAAAATATTCTGCTTAGGATAATTTTGTAGACTACTACGAAGATAGACATAGAAAGAGATCAGGAAATATGACTGTACCACTACAAACTGACACTCAGACCATAAAATTTACAAGGTTATAACAAATACAATGACAAGTATGAGGTCGCCACTAGGTATATAGCTTAGCACCAGATTGCGAAATATATTCGATGATTGTAATGTAATTTATTTACGTACAACAGTCACCTAAATAATTTTTTTCAGATGAAATCTTAAGTGGACTTTAATTATACCAAATGGATACTTAGTTTATAACTAAATTAAAACAAAGATACTCAAATATGGCTTTATAATTTTTATTATATTCACTTTCATTTTAAATACTTATTCACTATCTTTTTTATAGCATTCTAAACAAACTTGAATTTTTTGATAAAAGACAAATACAAACTTAATTTTAATTCCAATCATTTTTCATTTTAAGTACAATTCATTATTAACGCTTTATCATTTCCCAAGGGAACATGTGCCATCACAAATCCTACAAATAACAGCAGCTCAAAATAATTATGGAAACCCTGTCCAAATAAGTGTGAAACTCTAGGCCATCTTACTATAAGAGTGTGCCATAGCACAACCCTCAAACTCTCTCTCTACTACATTAAATAATTGAATTCTAATCTTAATGGACAGCATAAGCGTCTGTTGTTTGCTTACAGCTATTGGGGCATCCATTTTATATATGCTAGGTTCTGACATAAGGTTCGTGTATTTTCTTATCATCAGAACATTTAACTGAACTAAACCCTCCTAACCCTCCCTTTAAAGATTGAGCAGTTAACATTTTATAGTGAAATCTAATCTGATTCATACATTAATTATAACAAAATGCATAAAACAACATTTAAATCATCTATCAGCATAACCCACCCTGTTTTAATTAAGTTAAAATAGCATAATAAAATCCCCATTTATAATCCTATTCTATTATTGAAACATTAAACACAATTAATGGAGCCTATATTTCTATTACACAAACTGGAATAGAAGTTCACTAAGTAACAGATCATAGTTACACTGATCAATCAATGATTCAACTTTTTTTAGGTGATCAAAGTTCTTGTATACTATTATGAATCCTGTGTTGTCCATTTGTTTTTCTTGATTTCCTCAGTTAACTGGTTAAACTCCCTCCTGTTCATGGTTGATGATCATTCAGATGGCTCCAGGTGTTGCAGCGAGACATATTTCCTGAGAGGAAAGTTTCTTAAATGTTCTCTAGCAGGAGAATATTTTCTTGATGCTGGCTAACAACATTTTCTAGCAACAGTTCAGAATTTATAACACTTTTTTAAAAAAATGTTCCTGACTGACTTGAACAAAAGACAATTCAGCAATTTATACAATTTGTTGACAACAGGATTCATACTTTGATTTATTTTTAGCTACATTTCAACACTTCATTTTTACCATTTTTTGATCATTTCCACTTTTTAATTAGTTGAAAAAGTTCTGTTTCAATTAGCATAATAGATTATAAACTACTTTTAATATCTGAAGTTTCAACAACAGAGCTAATTACTAAAAATCTATACTTTTTTCTCTCTCAACCTCTGTCTTTCCAAGAATTATAATTTTAAAAAAAACTTTTAATAAAAAAAAAATCTTAAGATATTATTTTTAATCTTCATTTATGATAATCAAAATGAAGAAATTCTGATTTCTTTGGATAAATAAAAAAAACTACTAAAAAATATTTCAAAATTATTTTAAAATAAATATGTACACACTTTTAATATATATATATGAGATGGCAAAAAATACCATCTCATTATTCCTCTCTTGGAATGACAAAAAACATTTAACTATCCCTGCACTTTCTTCCTTCCATGGGATCCTACCTCACCCTCCTGCCCACACATGAACATCATCCTTAATACATCCTCTTTCCTCAGGCCATTCACTATGTTAATGAGCCCCACATTGGGTGCCATTTTCTAATCTGAACTTTCTTTACCCTATGTGCCTCAGTTCATGAAATTTAGGTTATAAAAAATATATTGGTATAAGGGTGCCACTAGATATATAGCCTAGCACCAGATCATGAAATATATTCGATGATTGTAGTGCAATTTATTTACATACAACAGTAACCTAAATAAGCTTTAAATCTTAAGTAAACATTAATTATACCAAATGGATACTTAATTATCAAACTAAATTAAAACAAAGATACTCCAATATGGCTTTATAATTTTTATTATATTCACTTTCATTTTAAATACTTATTCACCTCTCTTTTTATAGCATTCTAAACTGACTCGAATCTTTTGATAAAAGACAAATACAAACGTAATTTTAATTCCAATCATTTTTCATTTTAAATACAATTCATTATTAACACATTATCATTTCCTGAGGAAACATGCACCATTGTGAACTCTATGAAGAACAGTGGCCCAAATTGACTATGGAAACCCTGTCCAAATAGGTGTGAAACACTAGGCAGCTTACTATAAGATTGTGCCATAACACCTCACTCAAACCCTATGCCTAATATGTTAAATAATTGAATTTTAATCTTAATGGACAGTGTCTGTTGTTTGCTTACAGCTATTGGACATCCATTTTACGTACATCAGGTTCCAATATAAAATTCCTGTGTTTGCTTACCATCAGATCATTTACCTGAACTAAACCCTTCTAATCCCCCTGTTTGCCTTTAAAGATGAAGCAGTTAACATTTTACAGCAAAATCTAATCTGATTCATACACTGAATTGATTATAATAAAATGCATAAAAAACATTTAAATAATCTATCAGCATAACTCTGTCCTGTTTTAATTAAGTTAAACTAGCATAATAAAATCCCCATTTATAATCTCACACTCTATAGTTGAAACATTTAACACAATTAATGGAGTCTATATTTCCATTACACAAACTGGAATAAAAGTCCACTAAGTAACAGTTCATAGTTATATTGATCGATCAATGATTCAACTTTCTTCAGATGATCAAAGTTCTTATATGCTGTGAATCCTATCCTGTGTGTTATCCATCAGCTTTTCTCAATTTCCTTAGCTAGCTAGTTAAAC
Source organism: Epiperipatus broadwayi (assembly GCA_028023455.1). NCBI lineage: Eukaryota > Metazoa > Onychophora > Udeonychophora > Euonychophora > Peripatidae > Epiperipatus > Epiperipatus broadwayi. The sequence continues at coordinate 11,750,170 of JAQFVV010012404.1, forward strand.
TCCCTCCTGTCCATGGTTGACAATCACTGTGGCTCCAGGTGTGGCAGGGAGACATTTTCTGAGGGGGAAGTTTCTTAAATGATCCTCCTGACTGACTTGAACAAAAGCAAACTTGGCAATTTATATGTTTTGTTGACAACAGGATTCACACTTTGATTTCTTTTTAGCTACATTTCAACACTTTTAATTTTTTTCTTTTTTGGTCATTTCCATTTTTTAATTAGTTAAAAAAGTTCTGTTTCAATTAGTGTAATAGATTACAAAATACTTTTAACATCTGAAGTTTCAACAATAGAGCTAATTATTAAAAAATCCATATTTTTTTCTCCCCCAGTCTGTCTTCCCAAGAATTTTAATTTAAAAAAAAAACTTTTAATAAAAAAAAAATTTCAAGATCTTATTTTTATCTTGATTTATGATAATTAAAATGAAGAAATTCCAATTTCTTTAAGATAAAAAAAAAACTACTTAAAAAAATATTTCAAAATTGTTATTTTAAAATAATATAATACGTACACACTTTTAATAAAATATATATGTGCATATATATTGTAGCCCTTGGATTTGTCCAAGGCTCCATTTTTTTAAGTTAGCTATGAAAGAGAAGGTTCTATCCAAATTTTCCTCATAATATATGTATTTTTTTTTCTGTGTAATAAGAAAATTTAAGCCAAGACAGAGTTTGAACCCATATTTATAAGGGATTGCATATGTTTGACTAGTGAGCAATCTAAAAATTTATTGTTAATGTGTTTATAACCAGAGGATTGTTTTATTTTAATTTATGGGTTAAATTGATATTAAAAAAATATTAGAAAAGCAGGATTTATATATTTGTTGAGAGGTTGAGAAGAGGAAGATGGGTGACTATTGAAAACTACATTAGGATAGTGATGATGAATAGTCATTATTTTATGCTAGGTTAGAAATAAATAATTTATGGAAATAAATAATAATAATAATATAGGTAGAATAGTTGTAATAAATAAAGATTAAGGCATTAAAAATCTAAATTTAAAGAAAAGTATATACCTGCGATGTGTGTGTATATATAATTTAATTGTAGATCTTGATGGTACAATGTAAAATTAATAATCATTTCTTACATGATGTAAAGCAATTTTAAATAAGAAATTAAAATCTTTTAAATAAGTTTAATATTAGCAGTCAAATTTAATGTCAAGTCTGAGTTTGAAACAGCTGCAATATATTGTGTTTCACTATTAAAGGGAAAAGTAAGATTATTTTAGTGTGTATTATCTTACTCAGTTAATTATCATTCCTTAAAATACACAGATCCTACTAAGGAATTTAAAGGGACCATTAATTTAGGCCATTAACGGTGAATGGTCAATTCTGGTCTGTCAAAGTGTAAAAAATTAATTGGCAATTAAATGTTAGATTGTAAAATTAATCTGTCTATTTGACTTGAAATTTATGCCTGGTTTTTCTGAAGGGGCAACAGGTTAGATTTAATTGAGAGGGGGTGGAAATGTCAATTAATTATAGAGATAACGGACGTCTCTATAAAAGCTGTGTTAAAAGAAAAGTGAGGGGACTTGCTTGTATTTTTAAAACTTACCTGTTGCAGTTTTCCTTGATTGACTAAAAGAAAACTGTGTTACAAAATTGAAAATCATATTTACTATACTTTGTCTCTTCAGAATAATTCGACTAAATATAACAATGTATAGTGAGTAAATTTTAAGGGGGCACACACTTGGAACCTTCCAGAAGTTGGCTATTCAACAGATGTAATAAAAATTTAAATCGCAGAAGTTAAAACTTGAGTTTGATAGCGTTTATATATATGCAAATAGTAAAATTTAAGACTCAAAAGTTTTAATGCATATATAAGTCAATTTAAATCTACAGAATGAAAGTAAAATTGGAAAAGGGCAATCAAAAACAGACTGATATTGTGAAAAAGTTAAATGAAGGCTATTTAACTGAAACTTGCAGAAAATTACAAAGTTTAAAGGTAATCTACTTAGATATGGAAATGAGGAACTCATTCAGCAAAATAGAAACTGTATAAGTGAGAGAAAAGGAACCGAACACTATCAAAAGAACTTTTTACAACAAGGACTTTATATGCTCTCATAAACCGGTCAAGAAAAAAAGGAAAAAAGGAGAAATCAGGAACCTGGAAGAACACCTGCTAAAAGACTTGTATAAGTATAATTTTTATTATTATTATTATGATCGCTTTTTATGTGTGTAGGACATTTAATATATATATAAAAAAAAAAACGAATTTCTTTCTTTATAGTGTATATCACGTATAGCATTTTTTTTTTAAAAAAGAAAAAAAATTATTAATTCATGTAATCACTATTGCATTATTTTGGGGGTAGAAATTATTTTCATATGATTTTATATATCTTTATTTAAATGCTTTCGCTATTGTGGTTATTTGGGGTAGAACTGATATGCCTTATTTAAAATGCTTTACAAACAATGTTTTTTTTTTTTTTTTCCCCCCTCAATTTAAAAAAAAAAAGGGGAAAAACAATTAAGAGATAGGGTTATTAGCATCAGAAGTTATTATCGAATGATTAGATTTATAAATGAATTGCTTGTTTATTGAGTATCATCATCATTTTTATTGTTTTTATAAAAGTGCCTGGAAATAGTTTTGAGAATTTTGTGCGCATTTCTTATTGCTTATTATTATTATTGTTATCATAGATTTAAGGCCAGAAACAAGCTGATTTATGCTTGGAAAATTTATGGGCTCATGTTCCAGTACACTAATTTGCAAGAATATTAAAGTTGTGAAAGTTTTACTTGTATAATTTGATGTTTCGACCTGTGTGTGTGTGTGGATAGACAAAGATCTCCACAAATTCAGTGAAGTTTAACTCACTGAGATATATGCTATATTCAGAAAGTATTTGAACCCAGTGGAAGAGTTTTCCCACTTAAGTATGCTCTACACCGTAAGAAGGTTTCTTGTTTTGATGGCCAGAGGTATTTGGCATACCTATGTTTTTTATATGACTAGCGATAAAAAAATCCTAGCATATCTTAACCTTAGTGAAAAGGTTCTCTCTTATTCGGGTCACTGCCTGCCTCATATTAATATTTGATATTCCTTACGTGTGTATGAGAGGATAGCCATGATGAGCATTATTATAAGTATTGGATACCAGGTCGCAAACTCAACTTAATGTCTGAATGAATGCAGATAATGTATGTGCAATTGGTGTATTTGAATATTGTTTTTATAGATTGGATTTAGCATACGAGCCAGAAATAATTAGGTTAATAACTGTTAAGGGTTAAATAAAACGTACGAATGATTGGGCATAAGCAATGCGTATATAAATGTATTTAATAAATATTTACATGGCCAGCTGAGAACTTCGCTGGAAAGGTAGTATTGTTAAAATATTATTATGTTATAAGAACATGAACATAGAGAGTGCACTAGGATGATGTTTGATCTTAATGCCAATTTATTTGCAATAACTTAGTCTTACTGTTATTAAGATATCTCTGTTGTAAAGATTAGGGCCAAAGAATATTTAATCAGGATGATCGGATAAGATCAAGAAATTTGCAAGGGAATATTACCTTTAGATTTATTAAACAAAATTATCACATTTAATTAGAAAAAAAAAATCCGATTACGTATTTTCTAAAATATATCTGTGGTAAAAAGGGAAAGCATTGAAAACGGGAAGAAATTGGTATTTACTATATTTAAGGTAAAAAGAAAGTGTAGATATAATGTAATGTATATGTTGTTTTTTTTGTATTGATTGAATTATAGTTTGTCAAATAAAATTTGTTATTTGTTTTAAATAAAAATTTGCGTGTGTCTCCATGTTTTTGTGGGTTATTATTATCTAGATATTTCCAATCCAATCATACGTCAATATAATATTATTAATATTTGAATTATCATGTACGTAATTAATATTTAGTAAAACTATTTAAAAGGTTAATTTTAAATGCATAAAATTACCAAATAATTTAATATTGTTTAAATATAAATCGAGAATAGAGATAGTATTGAGTGATAGTGAGTGCAGAGGGTGGGCATAAAATCCTTTCTCCATCCGTTGTACTCAAACCTCTCTAGACGCATTTTATTTTATATAATTTGGTTATAGTTGCGACTAGGTTTTATGATGTGTTTATAAAGATTTAATAAGCATAAATATTCCAGCTTTAATGTAAATTGATATTAGATTGCATTAAAGACAACTGAGTTCACTTTGGAGGCGATCAAGAGAGGAATGTTTATCACCAATAACCTATCGCAGCTTATTCGATTTCCACACCTAATTGTTCGAAAAACCCTGAGAAGAGATTAGAATGAGAGGAGATGAGCTAGCAAGATGTAAAATTTAATGATAAGATAAATAATAGTGTAATAGACATATGGACGTGAAATTGATGAAGGGATGGATCAGGAAGGTGGAGATGAATATAGAACTTTATAATTAGAATAAAATTTAATTGTAGCTTTAATCATAGTGAATGGGATTATGCTGAGAATAGCCTGGAATTCTTAAAGATATTAATATTGTCAATTTTAATGCGTTCTCAGTGTTCTCTAAATTAATTATGTATTAACCCATTCATGAAATATTATTACTAAGAGTATTGTATTGAGATTTCACCTCTATATTTTATTGGAGCTGCAATTTGGCGCCCTGGCAAATAAGCTTATAAATGTTCTGTATCATCATCATCATTTCAGTAGGCCTCAGAAATAGTGTCAGCTGGGAATGATGAAGTATCCATCGATCCATTCTTAAAATGTTGTAATTGGCATGCAATTTATCTGCAAATGTGTAAATGCCGTATAGTTTGAATATAGTATAATTAATCCATAACGTGGATGTGCGATCATTTGAATAAAATTCTCATTGGTTATAATAAAGTTATAATTAGCTTAAACTATCCAATAATATATATGATATTTGGAAGCTCTCCCAATCGTTTAGGTATGTTTGAAATTCATTGTGGATGACCGATTGAGAGATTGCAAAATTCGTTTCATGTTACTTTAATAAGTTTATATAAAGTTAACATTTTGTTTGAATTGATTTTGTATAGTTACTATTGGCCTGTAACGCGGTCGCACGAAGGAGGTTAAATTTAATTTATACGTATGAAATATATTAGTCTATGCCTCATATTTAAGAAATTATCAGATTAAATCTATACTTAGAAATTATTTAATCTATACCTATTATACTAGAATATATATAATTGATGCATTGCCTATTTAATTGATACTTAAGAAATGCATCTGTCGTTAATTTATATTTTTAAGAAATCTTTATTTCTCTAAATTTTGATTTAGTTAGAAATGACCTTTTTCATTTTTCTTAAATTTTTCGTTAGTTAGAAATGGCTACAACGTGGAAGCCTATTAAACATCGATCCCCTAGCCCAAAACTTACTCGTTTAACAAAGAAGGGATTCATTTGGTAAAAACTTATTTCTTATGAATTTTTTTTTTTTTTTAATTGTCAGCATCTTCATCTTGATTTTTTTAAAATTTTTCGTTAGTTTGAATATATATGAGATGGAAGAAAATACCATCTCATGGCTAATAACCCTTCATTCACTATTATAATAATACAGGAAATTGATGCCAGACCATGTTTGATAGTTAATCTAATAATTCCATATGTGGTGTGCCTACTGGTTATTATTTTGAATTTGTGAAGCTGATAATAATTATGATCATTTGAAGGGAAAATAAAAGATAGATTTTATTGTATAATAACTCTATATTAAATAGCTGTCCTGATTATTACATGTCATTGCCCTAAGCATGGGTTAGTAAATGGGCTTTTAAAAGGATTCCCCAGTACAATAAATAGTGGTACTTAATGTGAGGCTCAAACAATCCTGGGAAGTAAGGTCCCAATACCATAAATATTGGTGCACTATGATGTTGGGCCTGAAATAATATTTAGGTTCTAATAAAAATGTAGATTAAATATTATATCACTAAAAAAATAAACTAATAATAAGTGGCTCAGATAAAAATAGACCAAACTAATTGTATTCATATACTGGACTATTTCCATCATCTAATATTAAGTATTAAATGTCTTTAGTTTATAATTCAGTTAATTTTTTAAATATATATATATGCTTATAATATATATGAAATATGTATATGTTGAAAATATGTTAATAAATAATAGATTAGAAAGAATAAATTGAAGTGAAAGGAGAATTGACACTAATATGCAATAATAAGTAAAGTAACAATATATAGTCTTGCATTGGTGGTCGAGAGGTCAGCGCAACTGCCTTACAAGCAGTTGCCCGGGTTGCAGGTTCGCATCCCGGCCGATGCTATGACACTTGAAAAAAAAAAAAACCAATACTATATATTAAAAAAGGATTTATTTATTTATTTATTCCTTAAAAAAGGCAGAAAAATAATTAGTGCAGGCATGGTACACAGTAGTTGGGATAAGAACATTGTGAGCAGGGGAGGGTCTGGTGCACTTTCATTTTTAATCATATATAAATATACATTAAATCAATTTAGAAAGACCTTCATACATCTCAATATAAATATAAACAAATCATACTATAAACTGATATTTAAATCAAGAGACAATAAATAAAATCTGTTTAATTCTAAATGATAACAAGAGCTCATTTAAAAAAAATGAAACAAGATCAGATAATAACCGAAAATGTTGGCTGTTTAAATATAAAACTGAATCAGTCAAATGAAACACAGCCAAAAAAATTGAAAAATGAACTGCAAGTTTTTAGGGACCAGAAGGTGGAGGAAAAGTCAGATGAAAGATCAAGCATTAATTGCAATGTTGGAAAAGTTAATGCAAAACATGAATGATATGAAAAAAAAATATTGAACAAAATATAAATATATATTTCCATGAGTTTGAACAAAATATGGTTAGATATTTCCAAAATATGGATGTAAAATCTGAAGAGATAGATGAAAAGCAATAAAGCTACACATAAAAGTTGAGAATGTTGATGAAAAGCAACAAAGATTAGATATAGTCTTTGATTATTGAAAGCAACACATCTTAGATATAAAAGTTGAAGAGGTAGATGAAAAGCAACCAAGTTTAGACGTAGATCCCAGATTGTTAAAAAACAGCAAAGTTTAGATATAAAATTTCTGAATGTTGAAAAAATAATACAGAATGAAAAATAATTAAAGATATGCAACAAAGCATTAATGGAAAGCTGCAAAATATGAATGAAGTATTGCTGAAGAATAAAAATATTTTTAAGAAATGCAAAATATAGATGATAAATTTCACGTAAAAGAATCATTTATAAAATTACAAATGGATAAATTAACAAAAGCAAAGAAAATAGGATTCTCAAAGATGGGAATCCATGAGACAGACTATGAAAAGAAAAATGATGAGAGTATGGCTGAAATTCATAAACAATAAAAGATTTAGAAGAAGTAATGAAGGAAACAAGAAGAAAAATGTCACTATAGCGATAGCTAAAAAAAAAAAAAAACAGAATTACAAGAAAAAATAAAACATTCCTCCAATGGAAAATTGTTAATAGTGATCACGTGAAAAATAAAAAAAATGTCTTGTTATCCAAAATGATAAAACTTAAGATTACTAAAAAGATACCTGAAGATAGAGAAAGTTTGATTTTTGTGTAACTGAGGAAGGCTAACTCTCATCACTGACACGGGATTTGTTAAATTGATTAAAACTTTTATGAAAATTAAAGTAATTTCTCTGAAAATTTATGATATATTATCACATAAACATTGTGATATATTTTACTAAAATATTTTTTTAAAAAAGTGTAAATGTTGCTTTAAAATATAAATATAGCTATATATCTGACTAAAACATACTAAGAGATAGGGTCGTTAATTAGATAGATGTTATTATTTAGAAAAAAAATCAATGAAATAAGTTTGAATTTTTAGGAAAGTATGTTTGGGTTTACTTGTGACTTCTGTACTTTCTATGGTTAGAAATGAATGAGGAACTTGTAGTTGGTTAAAGATCTTTTTGTAGTCAGAATGATCTGTGGTACTATAACAAGTTTTTTCATTAATTCTATGAATTCATATTAATTACCCACATTTTCCAAGATTAGCAAGACACATTTTGGATTAAATCCACATCTCACACTCATGTAACAACAAAGAAAGTTATCATGGTATAGAGTTTTTAATAAAAAAGTTATTAATCTTACTCATGTTAAATCTTCCTGTAAGCCCCAAAGTATCCAAGAGCAAAGGATGCATCTATTGTGAGGATGTGGAGTCATGTCTTGCCATAGTTATCATTAGATTCCTGATAAACTGAGTATCTTGGTGCAAATGACTATCTTTGTTCTTTTTGAAATAGTAATCTGATGACTAATTATGATATAACTTAATAGGTAAATGCTCCAGAAGAGAGTAGTTTAGGTTTCAGTAATGTGTTTCATTCATACTCAAATTCTTTATAACTAATATTAAGATGCCCATCATTCCTTCATAAATGAGAGATTAAATTTCAAAATAAATGATGAGCCATGAAAATAGTTACTCCCATTTCAGTACCTCATTAAAAAAGAGGAAATTGTGCCAGGGATAATGATGATCAAACCCCATCACAAGATTTTTACAACTTGCCCCATCCATAAAATTATACATTTTTAATTTTTTCACATATTTTTTTTTTGTGTTATGTTTAAAGAATCAAACTAGAGTTAAAAATAATATAGATATAACTGTAGAATGTTATAACAATCGGTCAAAATGGACTATTACTCTACCTGCCATACCAGGCTCCACCATTTGAACCTGGAAAATTTAGATAGTAGGCAGATACACCTTCGGAAAAGATCCAATTTTTTTTTTATTTGACTGATAGCCCTTGCCACTACTCAAGGAGTAGTTGAGATTTATACAATAAATTCTTAAAGTATTGTTGATAAAGAAAAAAATATATAAAATAAGCCACTGCCAATAATAATCGCACAAACATTTATTTACACACATATATAAATTTGAGGAATAAATTTTTTAATATTGTTTTAATTTGTTATTATTATTATTTTTAACTTTAGTAAGTCCATACAGATGGACAGTTTATACAATTTAATATATTAGAATGTTAGGCATAGATAGGCTACACAGATTAAGCACTTGACTAACTCTACTCTTTTAACTCCAGGCTATGAGTTCGCAGCTAAACCAAAGCCAGCTTAATGATATATCGATGTGATCAATGTAACATGAAGATGTTAGCATAAAACCATACTGATAAGAATGAGCATCTGAAGCATGATATTATTTAAGGAAGAATGATCCTCGTCCAGTACAGGAATGCACATCTGTCTGGTGAGTTAAGTAATCATTTAATATGAAATGCTCCATATGGAGGGAGAGTGGTCTTTGCCATCTTATAGTCCCAATCCATAGAACGAGAAGAATCCAAGGTGCAGGGAATACATCTGCATCCATTGGCAACACAACGGCTACACTTTTTAGCCATGCATTCAGTTGGGATACTAAGCCCTGTATGCTAGTGCACTTCATATTACATTGACATGAAACCCTCTTATATACCTTCACAAACCTTGATTCAATTACGAGATAGTTAGTCTGAAATTTTAAACTAACATAAACATAATGAATCTATGCAGCCAATTACACTCAATTTAAATTTATCACAAAGTTAATAATTTAGTTAACACATAAAAAATAATAATAATTAGAAATGAAAATTAAAAGAATGGAAATGATTGATTAGCAAACATATTGGGAGAATATGACTAATTTAAATCTATGCTCAGTCAGACAAGAGATATTTTTTAAGAAGTTTACATATTTCAAAGTTCTTAATTATTTTAAATTTTTTTACAGGTCCTATTCAATTTAGATAAACAAAAATTCATACTTTCTACGTTAGCTTTGAAGTCCATCTTGTCCATGATGTGTCGCACCCACCCAACCGAAGTCCATTTAATATTTATATCATTTTTGGAAAGACCAGTCCGTTGTTTGTTGCCTCCAGTAATCATCAATTTGGGAGGCTGCCTCAGCTGGGGCATAACAGGAAATTAATTCATTGCGAGACCCTTATATTTCAGGGTCCGCAATGCAGTTCATAAATCAACAGTTACTTCTTTTTCTAAGTGAGTAAAAGGAAAAGGCCCTAATAATTTGATATTTCCATCTTTTATAATTTCTGGCCTCTCTTATCAGAAATTCTTATTGTTCCTGATGTTTTCCTTTCTGCCCCGTGAGTGTTTTGGTGCTTGCATTGGTCAATCTGCTTCAGAGTGGGAAACACAATCTTTAAATTTTTATCTCTTATCTGACCTTTACATTACAAAGTGCCCAAGGGCTCATTTGCTTTAGATTCAATTAATAAAACAATCATTTCCATTCACTAAGATTTAGACATAATTTTTAAATTGAAACTAATTAGCATTTTTCTTTTTCATTATTTTAAACAAAAATGCCAATCTTTATTTTTAGATTTTTTTTTAAACTTTCTTTTAAATAATTTTTTAATAGTTTTCCATCTGTGTGATTATATATGTTAAAATAAACTATTTTAATTTTCTTTTACATTTTTAATAAGTCAATTTTATTTATGATTATTTTACCCTTTTATTTTAATTTTAAAATAATGTAAAGCATATGTATACCATTACTATGTATACACACATATATAATAATTAGAAATTATTATTTTAAGTAATAAAAAAAAATTTCATAAATTTTTTTTTTGCATTTTTTTAACACCAGTTGAGTAATTGTGTAAGTTCTATGTTACATTGCTCTTTTTAAAGTTTGATTAGTCCATAATAAACCCAATAATTGAATGTATACTATGAATAAAATGTACATTTGTGCTCCCTACTTGATTTTCCAGAATCTTTTTTTCAATTTTTTTTTTTTGCATTTAACTGTTTGATTTTATAAAATAATATATCCCATTCCCCTTTGTAGCTTTTTTTTTTTTTTAATGAAGGCTGTATTAAAAATATTATAGAATGCAAAATGTTATTCTAGTCTTGTAGAAAATTTTGAGTCAAGTCTGTACTTATGACAGTATTTATAAGGAATATAATAATAAACCATTTTTTCCCATTATTATGTGAAATCTTTTGTCCATGTTATTTCAATACATGTGTTTGATGTCAAAGTTATACAGTAAAATTTTATATCAATTATATTGTAAGTAACTAATTAAAATCAGTAAATAATAAATAACTATTACTATTTTTAATAAAATCATTGAAAAAAAAATCAATAAATAAACATTTCAAAAATGTAGAATATGGATTGTTTTCTAGATTTTGAAGTTTTCACTTATATAACACTTTTGCATTTTCAAGCAGGTAATTTAAATTATTTTTGTAACTTTTTATTTTTAATTTTGTAACATAAAAATACTTAATGTCATTATACCCATCTCCTGGCATCATGACTTTTCTCTAAAAATTCTAAAAAGCAGTATTACTGTCTTCAAATTGGACATAATTAGTGCTAAATAATAAAATTTTATGAATAATAAAATATTATTCAGAATTTTATTTATTTATTTTATCTGATTTATAGAAAACAAAGAAAAGGATGCATTTTTCTATTTTATTTTAATCAGTGAAAAACTAAATTTTGTATTTTTTTTATTTATCGGATGAAAATAGAAAATTAAAAATTGGAAAATAAAAATTAACTAATTTTTACTTATCTAGTATTTTTTTTTTCACAAAATTATAGCAAATATTGATTAGAAAATCTATTTTCTGTAATATTTTATCATTCTGTAAGATTTTTTGTCATTTTGTAACCTTTTGTTATTAATTAATTTAAAAAAAACTTTTCTGGTAATTAAATTGATAAAAAAAAATACCAGCTGGTATTCTTGAACATTTTTTTTCATGTGACTATAAAAGAGAGGCTAATTGTTTGTTGGGATATAATCTTTCTTATTGCAGAGAAACGAAGAATTTTTTTTTTTTGTCAAAAGCTGTTAATTTGAGGAGAGCTGTTATCTGTTTTGGTAATGGAATTATTTTCCATGCAGGAAAAGTCAGGCCATGTTTAAGAAGCTATCTGTGCTTTTTAAAAAAACTTAAATGAAAACAGTCTGAGTTGAGGCTGTTCTAAGAAAACTTTAGATCGATAGTAGTAGAACTGTAAAAAGTACAATTAATCACTGAGTGTAGTAACCAACCTTGATGGATTTCGCATCCACAATGCAGATGAATAAATAGATTGAAAAAAGCACTATGGAGTAGAGGTGACATAATAAACTAGCCTCATCATCACCTGTTAAAACATACTGTCTATTGAAAAAAATGATATGAAAAGGAGTTAAAGTAAAATTCTTGGATCCTTAGAAACTCCTGTTTTTTTTATAGTGACTATGAACACATTTGAAACCCTCAGCCTATCCTCAATAAAAAGAAAAGATAGTAAAGAAAGAATGGAATTAAACTTTAGTCTTTTTTTCTCTCTTATAAGATAGACTAATTCCATATGTTTGATTTATTGTTATAATCTGTATGTAAAGGAAAACTATACACCTCGTAAGTAAGGTTGTTTATTTATTATTATTTTATACATATATAAATTTGGATTTAACATATAGACTTATTTATGAACATATAGATTTATACTTTAAATTTTGATCAAAATATATTTGATCTCTTGATGTTATTTAATAGATTAGGTCTTCACTTTGTTCAAATTTTTCATACACAAAAAAGTGTTAATCTCCTGGCTGTACTGATTAGAAGTTTTCCAGGTCTCAAATTCATCTGTCAAATAACACTTACTTATCAACCACCACCTTCACATGGATATTTGTTTTATTTTGTTAGTTAAAACATTTAATCTCTTGATTTTTTTTTTCAAATTGTGTTATCAAATAGGTGTGTGTACATATATCATTCTATATAATCAAAGAAAAATGAGGAAGAGTTTTCCATTTATATTATATGAATATCATATTTATTTATTTATTCTTTGATACATTAATTTAATTGTCCTTCTGTTTTAAATTTTGATGATGGAATCTGGCTTTACTAATTTAATGTATTTGGGATTAATAAATTATATTAAGTTATAATCTATTCTAATTAGTAAGTCTCATCTCACCCCACACAAATTTTAATCATTGATTCTAATTTACTGTTCATCTGCTCACCCTGAAAATTTAAAGAGTACTGTGCAAGCATATATCTATTATAGGGATTAAAAAATATCAGGAATTTTAAGTTAATATTTCTATAAGATCTGTAGTAGAGTATTCATTCTTAGAAAGTGATTCAAAAAGGAAAAATTGAATTAGACCTTTCAAAAATACTCTGTTTAGGATAGATTTTGCAAGCCATCATAGAGAAAAACATAGAAAGAGATCATGAAATATAGCTAATAACTCTTAGTTTGTTCTATTTCATAATAATACAGGGAACTGATGCCAGAATATGTTTGATTATTTATTCTGCCTTGAAATAATTCTTTTGTGGGATGCATACTTAACATGTTATTCTGGTTTTGTGCACACCACTTGTGAAGCTGATAATAATCAAGATCATTTGAAGAGAAATTAAAATAGATTTTATTGTATAATAATTTTATTATATAAAATAGTTGCTGTGGTATAGACCCAAGCTGGGTTCTTAAAAGGATAACCAATTAATGTTTCATTTCTTTATATATTGAATAATCTCCTGAAATATAATTATGGGTAGGAAATATGCAAGTATGCTATATATAACTATGATTAAATGATAATACTTTATAATTTTGATGGTAAATAGCATTTCTTAAGCTACATCATAAACTTTAACAAGCTCTGTAACTCATTAAGATACATAAAAACAATAGTCTAATAGCTTATTAATAAGTCTATCAAAATAATATTAGTATTGGCTTGCATGTATCATCATTATATAATGAGTTAATGAAAATTTATGGCATAATCCTGAGATGGTACAATAAATGTGTTAAAGGAATGCATGGAAACTGACCACTATGGTACTATTTTTTCTTTGTTATTCAATCATCTTCAGACAAAAATCTTAATACACATATAGCATTCATAGGATAACCAATGATATATGAGAAACAAAGGTATTTTATTGGCGTACAATTATCACAGGACAAAATAAGTATTTTTAGCATATACAAAAGTCAAAAGTTTGGTTCAATTATAATGCAAATAATTATCTTACACGTTAAATAATGAAACATTTTGAATTAGCTTATGATGTTACCTTTATTCACAAAGATGATCTAGTAATAATTTCTTATTCTTTTTCTTCTCTTTAGGTAATTTCTATTTTCATTATTATCCCATAGGCATGTCTTCTCATTTAATGATGACAGATCTTCCTAATGACCAGAAATAATAGCAATCTTAATCATATATGTCATTTGATGAGAGAATGTCAAGCTAAATTTAGAATAATAATTAGATTTGAAACAGTTATAATTTTGAAAATTTTAATAGCTTAGTGAAATGAGTTTATTGTGGTTTTAATAAATATATTATGTTTATAACTGTTTTCATTGTTAGACTCATTCATCCCTTTAGTGAATTCTAATTGAGAGAAATTTTTATTGCAGGTAAATATTTGATAATATAGCAAAAAGCATGTTTTATAAAAATCAAATAAACCAACACATATTTATCAGAATATTTAACAACTGTATTAATCTGTATAATTATATTAAAAGCACTTGGATAACAATCCTTAACATATATTGTTATAATAAGATTTATGTAATATATTTCTATCAGTTAGTTACTTTTTAAATCTAATTTTAAAAATCCAAGAATTTGCAAAAAAAAGTAATAAAAATAATAATAGTGAAAAAAAAAACAATCTTTCTATGAAATATATTTATCAATTACAAAATATTTTTCAAACCTGAATGGAAATAAACAATCCTGTCATAATACTGAATTTGTATCTTTGACAACATATAATGATTTCCTATACAATAATCTAGAGAAGATTAAACATAATTAACTGGCAATAGAACATGAATATATAGCTGTTGTGTTTATTTGACTACATATTTTATTCAGTTTATATACAATATATATACAATAATTATTGACACTGTATGCCTGATATGTTGGCTCAGTATAGCACTTGGTTGCTATGTAACTTGAAGGAAAAGATTTCAGGTGCCTTTCTAGAATTAGCTAACACTTTCAGCTATACTATGACAGCTTGTTTCATGTGTAGATATAGAGACACTCTTTCAGCTGTTCTGTGACAGCTTAACTCATGTGTAGATAGGGTAAAACTTCCAGATGTTCTGTGACAGTTTGCCTCATGTGTAAATATGGTACCACTTCCAGATGTTCTGGGACAGCTTGTCTCATGTCTGGTTTTTTAATCTAGCAGTTTCTAGTTCTAATTTGAACCTGCCTCACTGTTTCAGCCATAAAGGGATAATGTGCATACTGCCATTCAGCTCTGATAATAAGTTGTTGTTTAACTTTATGTCCAAATGAACTGCTTATTTATAAGCCAAATTCCCTTCCATAATGACAGCAATCAAATTTACTGAGCATCATTACCTACTTATTGTTTCTACTACTCGACATATCTTATCTATTCATATATTCATTGGTCTCTAGTAATGAATGCTCAATCCAATCAAGATAAAAATAAAATCTGGATAAATCCATTAGTTGAAGATAGGTTAAGCTATATTCCCCCTGACTATGCTTTGGTTGACATCTTTGTCACTTATTGGCTTCTTCAGGTCTGATTCATTATCATCAAGTGTGGTTAGCAGGTCTGGTGACTTCATCAACAGGTATGACCCTTCACTGTTTGAAATCCCTTTAATTTGATCATAATTTCTGGAATCCATTTGGTGGTTCCACAATATATGTGACATAAAACAAGGGTGCCTATATGCACTTTAGTATTTTTGTTTTCATTACCATGTTGACTAGGCCTACAGACTAAAAATGATTAACTTAAGGTTCAAGTCCAGTCTATTACCAATTACATCTGGATAGAATCTTTTTGATTTTATTTTTGTGAAGTGATTCACTGTAGTCATTATAAAGTCCAAGTAACTGAACCAGTAACAGCTTCATAAATTGTTATACCTACCAGCAATCACAAGAGCCAAATGAATTGTTTTACTAGATATAATAACTTTAAAGTGATACTTAATTGCCTTTATAGTCAATAATTCTCCTGTTAGGATGCAAATGCTGATTATTATTTCTTTTCATGATAGCCCATGTATTTTTTGACATAATAGATGTTGCAGACTTGATATTCAGTTCCACTGAAATTGGCATATCATTAATAATGATTCTGCTTTTGAAGGTAGAATCAATGCCTCTCACATACTATATTCATGCATTGATATTATTTGATTTTATATTGCCCTTCCAGCTTTTTGGAATAGACTGTTCCATTCTTTTCTGAATGACTTGTTTTTTCTTTTTAAAAACAAGGAGCTTCTATGAGACTGTCATGCTTACAAAATCTATATGCTGTATATCAATGTGGACATTTAGTGTGTCCATGTTTTTCATTTAATTTGCTGATTTATTCAGGACATTTCACTATTGTCTGACCTATAATATTATAGGGTACTTTTTTCAATAGACTTGCTTTATTCACTGTCAACTCAGCTAGAATTACCCAAGAAACAGGTGAATCAAACTTAATATTAAGAGTCTATCTATATCTTGATTCTAATGTTGTGATTTTTCAGAACTTAGTTAAAAAAAAATCCCCAAATTCACAGCTAAATTCAAGCTTCCTGAACTTAATTAGGCAAAATCCCTTGGTTTTCTCCCCCTCCCAAGTTTTATCAGAACAATTTTGAGAACAGAGATAGTTCTTTATCAAAATCAAGCATAGCCAGAAGTATTGGAATGGTTTTCAGTCATAAGATTTTGTATATCTAAAAATTGCAGATAGTAACAAATTTTGCTAATCTTAATTAAGACATTTTAATTTGATAAGCTTGCATATAGAAAAGCAAATCTATGTAGGAAGATCAATTTTCAGGATAAAATGAATCAAACTGCCAATGAAGCAATTTTAACCACTTTGATTTTGTTTTTTTGCCATGACAGAAAAAAATTTTTTGGGCTTTTCTTTATGGTTAACGAGTAACCACTCGCTTTAAATTCTTCAATTTTTTATTGATGTGCTAATAATGTTAGCTGTCCATTTTTTGTAATTAATGACAAAGATCTTTTAAACAACTCACAGAGTAAAATATCCTGTTGTGACTGCACCAAATCTGTTGTGTTATATAAATGAATGTAATAACCACAAACTCGTATAAATACAATTACATGATAAAAAAAATCAAGTCAGATGTCACATGACTTAATTTAATAAAGCTTGTATTTTCAAATGTTATATATAGAGCTTGCAAAAGTCTCAGAGCTTGTTAGGAGCTTGTTTTGCGAACTCTATATATAACATTTGTAAATACAATTACATATTTTATTCAGCTTATATACAATATATTTACAAATATATACAATCATACACCTGATATGTTGGTTCAGTATAGCATTTGGCTGACATGCAACTATTGAAGAAAGAGACTTCAGATGCCTTTCTAGAATTACCTAACACTTTCAGCTATTCTATGACAGCTTGCCTCATATCTGATTTGTAATCTAGCAGTTTCCAGTTTTAGCATAAACTTGCCTCATTGCTTTAGCCATATAGTAGATAATGTGCATATTGTCAATCAGGTTTGACAGTAATTTATTGTTGTTTGATGTTACCTCCAAATGGATTTCCTATTTATAGCCAGATTCCCTAACATAATGAGAGCAATCAGATTTACTGAGACTCATCACCTATTGGCTTGTTTATACTATTAAATATATCTTATCTATTCATATATTCATTGATATGTAGTGATGAATGCTCAATCCAATCAGAATAAAATGAAATCGTCCAGACAAGTCCAGTAGATGAAGATAAATTAAGTCATAACACTAGCATTATCAGTTATTGACATTTCAGAACCCATATATTTTGGTGTCTTTGGTTCTTTAATAACCATAGCCACCACTATTCTATTAGGCAGAATTGGTTTTAAGCCAATAAACATCACATGACCACCACTTCTTATGCTTGTGTATAACTGTCGTTAAAATAGGCAAAACTCATTATACGTATTGCCACACACAGCAAGCTAGAGTAATCAATGGATTCCAGAAGGCTTGTGCATAAAATCCCTATCTAGTGCCTACTCATCCAATATCCCCAGACTAGTTTCTGGCTTGTGGCTTTTGTCAGTGAGGAGCCTTGGATCTGAGAGCACTGCACCTAGATCTTAGGATCTAATGCAACCCTCCAGCAGCCACCTTTTATCTCCTCTTAACTACAAAGCTATGAGTCTTAAACTGAAAACATCTTAATGTTTTCAATCCAAGTCCATTAGCTTATATAGTCATATGGGTCTGAAAGGTAGCATTAGATCCTAAGATCTAGGTGCAGTGCTCTCGGATCCAAGGCTCCTCACTGACGAAAGCCACAAGCCAGAAACTAGTCTGGGGATATTGGATGAATAAGGCACTAGATGGGGATTTTATGCGCAAGCCTTCTGGCATCCATTGATTACTCTAGCTTGCTGTGTGTGGCTATACGTATAGTGAGTTTTGCCTGTTTTAACAACAGTTATACACAAGCATAAGAAGTGGTGGTCATGTGATGTTTATTGACATTTATTCAGTATCATTAAATATATAAGCTAGATTTTAATCATAATAAAGTTTATTCAGATACTTTAAAGACAGAACTGAATTAAAAGTTTCTATTAAAATTCATTCAACCTAATGCAATTCTTTAACAAAAATGCTTTTTTTGTTTCATTAATATTAAAATTAGAGAAATCTTCACTTGAATGTTGTGCATTAAGTTTTGATTAAGTTATAGTAATGACTATAGATAATAACCCATTAATAAACAGACTGTTAGAATGATTGGCAATGAGATGGATAAACTCTATTATGATTATAATAAGTATGCTACGGAAAAGTCTGAAAAATTAAACAACTGACCAATCATTCTGGAAAAATACTATTCATATGATTACCAGGAATTAATATTAATAAAAAAATCTTAATAAATTTATAACATAGATCTGTCTAACTTCCATACTATTCTAAGTTATTGCTTACCTGTGCTTCTGTGAAAGGTGATTGCATATTGTCCAATAGGCTGGCCAAGTCTTGTTCACAGTATCGCATAACCATAAATATACTATAAAGAAAATAATTAACATTACTACTACTACTATCTTAAACAGTAACAACTTTTGAGATCTTTATATTACTGTTTGAGATCTTTATATATTTGAATCTTAGCTTTGATTTCAGATTTCTAATAAGACTAATAAAATTTTCTAATTAATTAAAAATGTCTTTTGAACATTTGAAAGGAATAAAATAACAATAACAATAAGTACAATTTAATAGCATGACATTACGTAGAAACAAATATAATACCAACAGCTATACCAGCAGAATCAGTAGAATTACAAATCAACAACTGGGAAAATATGCAACAGTAAGAATAATTATAAACATGGCAACAATAGTAACAGTAAACAAAGAGAAGAATCAGCAAGTATGTCAATTTCAGTAGTACATCACAATATTTAACAAATAAAGCATTAATGACAGGTAAGAAATCGCAGTCAATGCAAATATAACCTAATTTCATAGCAAAAAAGAAATAATTGTCTTATGCAATTTAATTCAGTGACCAAGTAATGGATTTGGAAACTGAAGATTCTTAGCTCAAAGCTCGACACAAACCCATCTGGTGCTTAAACATTAAATGACTTTCTTCAATAACCATTAGTGTTATTATTATTATTATAAAAACAGTTACTGCTGCTAACAACAGAATCAAGCAAAATTAAAAAAAAAAAAAAAGGTACATAAATGGCTTTACCCAACGTTTGGGGCTGAACCTAAGAAATAACAGTAAATAAATGTTGTGTTTCTTGTTTAAAGATAAAAACCTTAAAGAAATCTAAATTACGTAAGTAAAAATGTAGTAAATTAAAAATAAAAAAAAAAAAGAATTGACCGAAATTTTTTTCTTATTTCTTTAAATGAAAAGAGATTTTGTGCTATTTACGTTCTGTTAAATAAATGACAGTTGGGTGTTTGGGCGGAGTTAAAGCATTAAGATCGGGTAGGATAAACGGACAAAGGAGAGCGGAGCCAGCGTGTATTTCTAGTTTAGAAAGAAATAAATAAAATAGTAGTTAGTAAACTTATTAAAAGAAAATACGGTATCAAAAATAATATAAAAAAGTAAAGTTTAAAATTATAAGGATGACAAGAAATAAACCTAAAATGGAAACTCAAGGTAAAAAAACAGACAATGTTCCCAGCGAGGAACAAAATAAAACCGAAACTAATGAAATAGAAAAGGTCCCCAGTGAAGAAAAAATAGAAATTCAAGCGAAAGAAGTAGAGAATGCGTCAAGTGAGAAACAAAAAGAGGAAGACAAAAAAGAGGTTGAGCAAAAAGAAGAGAAAAGAGAAATCATAGCTTTACTAAACAGCATGTTTGAAAAACAAAAAGAAACAGCAGAAGAATATAAAAAAATAGCTGAAGAGCTTAAAGACCAAAATAATGAAATGAAGAGTAAATTGGAAGGGCAAGCTGAAATGCTTGAAAAGTTAAAGGACCAGATCGAAATGGGCCAGAATAAAATAAAAGAAGAAATTAGGGAAGAAATACAAGAAATTAAAAAACAAGTAGAAAATCAAATAGAGACCGCTTACGAAGAAATTGAAAAAAATAAGATAGAAGAGAGAAAAGTAATTGAGGAGATAAAAGTCGGAATGACGGATTTAGCTCGGAAAGTAAATCAAAAAAATGGTTCGCAAACGGAAATAAAACAGTGTGACCACTCGAGTGCAAACGCGCACATTATGAACAACCCGGCAATCGTGAACCAGTTTTTTGAAAATACGAATATTTTCTGGCCATCAAGGTGAAGCTCCTATGGAGCATTTAAATAGTTTGGAGTGCTATTTCGCTATGAATCAATTAAGTGAGGAGGCTATGATCGCAATAGCTTGTAGCCATTTACAAGGGAGTTCTCAAGCTTGGTGGGACTCGTTATATAAAAAACCCGTCACTTTTGCCGAATATAAAATTGCTATTTTAGCGAGTTATTGGAGTGAAGATTATCAGGAAAATCTTCGTCACCAGATCTCGCAAGATAAATGGCGACCTGGTGAACCGTTTGTTTTTTTTTTTAGAAGGCAAGTGGCAAAATTACGCGCGTTAACAGCAGACCCTCTATCTGAACAACAAATTGTCAGGATAGTCCGCCATAGTTTTCCTCATAATGTCGAGCAAATGCTCATAGGGACTGAAAGGAAAACAGTGGAACAAATGGCGGAATTGTTGAGCGCTTTCGACAGAGCTAGACCAACGGGTGACACGAGAGATAGGGGATTCAAACCCCAACTTAGAGAGCCGGCTGTAAACGCCGTAGGGTATAGACGTAGGTGGAATTCGGGGAGTCCCCGGAGGAGACGCTATTCTAATAGTCCCGAGAGAACAAGAATCTTTCGAAGAACCGACAGCGATCCTGACATTTCGCATACTAGAGTTAAGGAAGGGCCCAGGGGTGATTCTCAATCCCCCAGCACGAGTGGCTATATGCGAAAAAAAAATATGATAGAGAACCGCCAGACAAAAATTAAAAATATGTAATCTGACGGATTTGCCGGCTTGACCAATTATTATCGACCATGGACTCGGAAAAATGGACAATGTTTGCTAAAATTTAAAAAAAAAAAAAATATAAATGAGTATCAAGGTAGTTCGAATAATTAAGAAAGAGTAAAGTTAATAATAGTAAATATATAATAATCTTAGAGTTTTTAGAATGTCAAAACCCTCGATTATGTCTTATCGATTATATTGATATCCCAGCTCATAAGTCTAGAACATAGCGGAGCGTGACATACACAAAATAAATGTGTAAAATCAAAATAGACAAACGAAATGAAAATGTTTTTTTTTTAAAAAAACGAAATAAATAAGTGTATAAGGAAAATGTTAATGAAAATAAAACATTAGTAAATGATTTAAAATATGATTCCGTAATATAAATAAATAGGTAAACTGATGTCCGTGATGGTTTAAAAATAGTATCGTAAAACTAATATTTAATATGTTCATAAAGGTTTGAAAATAATTTGTGAGATCAGATTAATAAAAAAAAAAAAAATATATATATATAAAGGCAGTCTAAGGTGTATTAAGAGTGTGTAAGTAGGCATGGGTATATACGCGCACATACACTGTAATATTCGGTAAATACGATACCTTATGATGAGTATCTTAAATGTATTTATCCAGATATCCTTTTAGGTTATTTTCTTGGTACTGCTGCACCTTATGGTGAGTGCAAAAAGGGGTTTATTTATTATAGATTCCCTGAAAGCAAGTCCAGTAATAACTCGATATCTAGAGTATTAGTAGGTGTAGAATTATGCTGCACATATACACATGTGTTAAATAAAGATGTTCGTAACGATTTACAAATAATATTATAAGATTAGAAATAAAAGTATAAAGTCAGTCTAATGTGTATTACGAGTAGGTAAGTATGCATGGGTATATACGCGCACATACACTGGTAATATTCGGTAAATACGATACCTTATGATGAGTATCTTAAATGTATTTATCCAGATATCCTTTTAGGTTATTTTCTTGGTACTGCTGCACCTTATGGTGAGTGCAAAAAGGGATGTATTTATTATAGATTCCCTGTATGCAAGTCCAGTAATAACTCGATATCTAGAATATTAGTAGGTGTAGAATTATGCTGCACGTATACACATGTGTAGGAATTATCTAAAATAAAAAAAAAATTAATAAATCTTTATAGTCAACAATTAAAATTGCAAGAGATAAAATGGTCAAAAATGACGCATTTTACTCTAAAACGGAGGGGGGTGTAATGTGCCAATGCCAAATTGGCACATGTATATAAAATAATTTTGTATAAAAATTATTATCAAAACCTTTCGGAAAAAAGAATTTGAAAGTGACAATTAATTACTTTAAAGAGGGGAGAGGGAGTTTTCCTATAAAAAAACAAAAAAAAAAACTAAGAGTTTCATAAAAGTTAAAATTATTATAAATTAAAAGTTTAAAAAAATATAAAAATCTCTTTTCATTCCAGTTTATTATAATAGATTATATTAGTGCGTGAGAATGTAAACAAAAGTATGCATGTTAGAATAATATTAAAAAATAAATAAATATTGAAATGAAATGTATTTAGAAACACAGTGGTGGACTGCTAATTAAAGATATGAAAACAACACATTTTAAAATAGCTACTACTAATCAAATATTCAATCGAAAAACACGTTGTCATATAATTAATCTAAAGGAATTTCGACAACACGTATTGCCGGAGGATATTAAAACAAAAACACTTGGCAGGTATAAATAGACTTTTTTTCGTTTTATCAGACATTCAGTTGGAGTTTGAAATTCAGTCTAGTTTTACTGTGTCAGTTTACAGAAATGCACTGCTGAAAAGCCTTTGGAAATATACGCTTGTGCTCCAGCCCTTTTAGTCCAATAAGATCATCAAAACCTGCCTGAGAAATAATGTCTGGATAACAACACAGAAACCCTCCGTCAAAACGTGCAGCTGTCTCCAAGAAGAAACCAACGGATTACCATAAATTCTCTTCCATAAACAAAATCTAACCGGTTAGATACAATCCATCAGAAGCAGCAGAAGTAGCCACCGACAAGAAAAAAAAATCCTAGGTATCTGTTTTATTATTATTTACAAGTAGTAGTCACCACTGTAATCCGTAAATATTGAGGAATAACATTATATGAACTCTATCATACATAAAAGGAACTATTGATGTGTGTGCGTGAGTTTCAAATGTTATTAATGCTTTATTATTATTTTTGCGAATGAGAGTTAATTTAAATGTCTAAGATTATGTTGCTTTGTTCATGAAATATCCTATCATATGTTAATGTAAAAAAAAAAATGTGCGTGTGTGAAATTTGGATTTATAAAATGTTTAGAATGCGTTTATGTTGGTTAGTAAATTATATTTAAACTTAATTGATGTTGATTGAAATAAATTATCTTTAAAATTAAACTTGATCTGTCGGTCAATTCTTTTTATCAATCTCTTATTAACCATAAATATCATTGATTAAAATTAGACTGGGCTGGTTAAGGGAATTGTTTCGAGCGCTGGATTATGAGCCTACCACCCGAATATGTTAGTCTTCAGACTAGCTGGCGCCCCGGGGTTTACCCCGAAACAAATAAAGTATTTGGATGGTAGGGGTTTGAATCTAGCAGCCGAGATGGGCCATTATTGATAGTTAAAGCTATTAATAAGATCTCCCATTTTGCTCGAACGTGCCGGTTCGTTCACCTAACTTTTATAATATTATAAATGTATTGTGAAGGAGTTTGAAACCGGCCAAAACTTATATATACGTATAAGTAGGTGGGTTTGCTGAACGACCCGGTACATAAATTTACATATCAATTCCAAAGCCTAAAGAAAGAAGTACTGGTTAAATTGATAAGCATTAGATAACAATATTACTATTTATCACATTTATGCTAAAAAGTTTTTAAAATAAACAGATATTATCCTACTATATGATCTCTATAATTATATATTAAGGTTGACTTGGTTTTAACTTTTTTAAGCTGTTTGAAATTTTCAAGTCAGTGTCTTAAGCATTAGATAACAATATTGCTATTTATCACATTTATACTAAAAAGTTTTTAAAATAAATAGATATCCTACTATATGATTTCTATAACTATATATTAAGGTTGACTTGGTTTTAAATTTTTTAAGATGTTTGAAATTTTCAAGTCATTGTCTTAAACAATAGAGTATAAATAATATTCATTAAGGCTGTAGCCTCAAGCACATGCATATAAAATGTGATAGTAGGGACCTCTACAGGTCTTAAACCACAAGCTAGTAAAGATATAAGGATAATTGGGCAGAAACTGGAGAATGACTCCATAATCATCTAATATCCCCTAAAAGCTTTTAGCTGTTAATCTTGACTATATGTAAGTTATAAAAGTATTGCAATGTTTAGTAGCTCATTAACAATATTTCCAGGTACATCAGCATAAACAATATGAGCAATTCTAATAAAAGAAGCAACAACAGCTATAGCAATGATTACTTTTTTTACCCAATTCATATAAGCTATAAAAGTTATCTCCTTATAATCCTAGCCATACTGAAAACATATAATATTTAGTGACAAAATTAATGTACAAGATGAGCAATTCTAATAAACGAAGCAACAACAGCTATAGCAATGATTACTTTTTTTACCCAACTCATATAAGCTATAAAAGTTATCTCCTTATAATCCTATCCATATTGAAAACATATAATATTTATTGACAAAATTAATGTACATATCTTGTTCAATTTATGAAATAAAATTATGTTGAGGTGAAGGAAATGACCGTTTGCTTCCCCATGCCCCTGGGACTTTGGAGCTAAAGGTCCAGAAATCATAATTCCAATTCTAACACTTAGAATATTTGGACTTTTTACGAATTCCTGAATAATAAAACATTAAATTATTTATTTATTTAATACATAAGTCCTAATGAAGATTATTTATTAATAATAGCAAAATTTGAATATAAGTATAATTTGCATACTTGGAGTTTAGATATAATTATAGGGGATTTGAACACAGACTTTCAAACTCCATGTTTTAATAAGTTATGAGCAAGCATAAGAAATGATGATCATGTGACATTTAGTGATTTCATACCAATTCTACCTAATAGGATAGTAGTGGCTATAGTTATTAAAGAACCAAAGTCACTAAAATGTATGGGTACTGAACTAAGTTCAGACGTATATGACTATATAAGCTAATGAGCTTGAATTGAAAATATGGTGTTTCACTTTAAGACTCATAGTTTTGTAGTTAAGTAGAGATAAAAGGTGACTGCTGAAGGGTTGCATTAGTTACTAAGATCCTAGGTGCAGTGCTCTCAGATCCAAGGCTCCTCAATGATGAAGGCCATAAGCCAGAAACTAGTCTGGGGATATTGGATGAGTAGGCACTAAATGGGGATTTTATGCACAAGCCTTCTGGCATCCATTGATTACTTTCGTTTATTTTTTTTAAGTTTTAAAAATTATATCAAAGTTTTGTATTTTATGGATTAAGAGTGCATGATACCACACACATACTCGCTTATTTTTTTTAAATAACCTGAGATTTTTATTTGCAATAGATTTTAGTTTTAAAATCTATTTTCTTTTAACAGTTTTTTTTTTTAATTCATTTGTAAAATTTTAGTTTTTTTTTTTTTTTTTGAAAAGTTTTTTTTTGTTTGTAATTGCATTCTTGTTGTTTTAATTATAATCGATTTTTAATTTATTTTAACCAAAGCTGAGACTTGTTTTTACATTTTTTAAAAATTAATTATGAATAAGATTAATTCTAACTCTGGTCAGAATTTTTAATTAAGATTGAGTTAAGATAAAGAAATGCCCTGGTCGAAAACTACTAATTAAAAAATGTTACAGAAGATAAGAGCTCATATAAATAGCCCTGGGATTTCAGACTAATTCTTCTTCAGCCATTGACATTTATTCTGATTGTTTAATTTTGCTTCAACCTTTAGTACGCCAATCGTGAGACTTCTTTGAGTGGCCATGCTACTATAAATTCTCAAGATCGCTATCCATGTCTGGGAACCAATGCTAAAACTATACGCTATGAAGAATTGCCTCAACATCATGTTGTACTAAACCAACTTAAAGATGAACCCGGATCCCAAATCATCCCTGAAAAATCATGTCGTAAGTGCTTAAATAAGAACTGATCCCTAACATTGCCTTCCGCATCCTGAACAGAAAATGGAAACCTAAAGTCTTCGTTGGAATTCTCCAATAGAATGAACTATGTGCACCGTGCTGAAAGATATCAGCCAATCTTAACCTTATTCCTTGAGATAACATGCTTCCTTATTCTTACCAGGATTTTAACGTCTCAGCTTAATCTTAAAAAGTAACCTATTTTGATATCTTTTGCCTCTTCAATTTAAATATTATAAGCAGTTATTAGATGTATTTTCTAATTGTATTTTTAGTGTCTTGGAATCTTAGTGTTAAGATTTCATGTTTGTTTAAATTTATTTGTTAGCATGTACTGAGAGTTTATTTCTTAAAGCCATTTACATTTATAATTATTTCACTTTCTTAATAAACACTTGGGCAGACATAAATAACTTTCTGATTACTTACCTGTCTCCTATTGAAACTTTTAATTATTATTATAGCAGCTTAGTTTTGGCCAATCATTTGGTTGGTGATTCACCAGTTATATATTTCTGTTTTCCCTTAAATCAGAGATTTGATTGTCTCTTTGTTTGCTTAAAAATTACCTATGCCAAAATATTTTCTGAGATTTCTATTTTTATTAAATTGGAGATTTAAATTTTCTCCCATTCTACAATTCATATTTCGTCGTATTCTTTACATCATATTTATTTTTCTTGCATTGTAATCAACCATGGCAATGTTCAATGTGGTTGGCAATGCAGTGATTTGTGGACATTATGACATCACTAGTCAATATTCTAGTGATCGTTCGCCTGCACTGGTTTCGTTGATTCATGCAAGAATCTTTCATTTGTCATTTGTTTTAAAATTTTGTGAATAAGGAAATCAGAGTTGCTTATGTGAATCTTTAGCTGAAAGAAAATTATTCCCTCCCTTTTAAAACTCTATTAGAAAATTAGCCTGTCTGCCAGATCATTTGATGTTTCATTTTTGTTCGTATACGCCTTTACAGAATTTAATAAAAACTACATCTATTGTAAATAAATCTCTGTACTTGAAATTTTTTTTTATATTAATTTTAATAAACTATTAACTTGCTTAAATTACTTTAGCTGATGTTTGTCTCTTTTCTTTACTCAATTGTCTGAACAACATTCTTGAGTTCTTACTCTCCCTGGGTCCGGTTGGTGAAAATCATCATCATCATCATTAACTTTTGATCATGGTAAACAAATTTTCCATGTGATGTGATGTGTTGCACTGTGACTTCTCCTTATATGGAGTCAGGAATCTCTCAGCAACAATGCCCAGAGAAACCTGTTAGCCACTATACCTTCCCTTTCCATTCCCCATCCTGTTTTCCAATATCCAGTTCCATCTCATTTCCACAACATAAACTTTGTCAACTATATCTAACTCTCCCTTATCTTTTTTCAAACCCAGCATAAAAACTAATAACCCACTTTCTGTATAATCACTTTCCTTATATTTATTCTTCCACAAATTTATTATTTGTATTCTTTCTGCTTTTAAGCATTAACATTCAATTAACAGATGCCTAATATTTTCTATGCCTTCCTTATACAACTTGTAGGCTAAACCACCCACGTTTTTCCATTTACGTGTATAATCCCCTCTTGCTAAAGATCCTGTATGAGCCTTAAACAGTAAACTACTTTCCTTGCTATTATCATAAATTAACTTGCACCCAATGTTCTGTTTATTTCTATATATATTTAAACTCTTTTTTATTCTCCATACTAGTTCTCCATCTCTCCAACTCCCAATTCTTTATTACTGCATCTGTTCATCTATTCCATTCCTTACCACTATAACACTCAACAATTCTCCTAACACAATCATCCCACCTTTTGTGCAAGTATACCAACAGAGCCTTAAAGAGTAAACTACTTTCCTTGCTATTATCATAAATTAACTCGCACCCAATGTTCTGTTTATTTCTATATATAGTTAACCTTTTTTTATTGTCCATACTAGTTCTCCATCTCTCCAACTCCCTATTCTTTATTAATGCATCTATTCCATTCCTTACCACTATAACACTCAACAATTCTTCTAACACAATCCCCCCCCACCTTTTGTGCAAGTATATCAACATACATTCTTTATTCAAATCTTCTGCATATCACATTACCTTCCTCACTCATCTTGTTACCTGCCCTTTATTCATAACCCAATTAAATACAATATTGGATATTCTTTTATTATCCATAAACTGCAATCTACTGAACATTTTCATTTTGCTTTTTGCAACCCTCATATAAAAACTTGACCATCCTATTACTCCTTGTATTGCCTCCTTTGCCATCCACACATCTGCATCTAATGCATGTCTTCCTACTTCTCTTTATACTTTTTCCAAGTAATCTAATATGCCTTTACTAACACAAAATATTGTTATCATATGTTATCCTGCTACCGCCATTCCCTTCCATACAATTCTAGCTACATCATATTTATTATATGAAAACACTGTTAATTTCTTTATCAATTCTTTTCTTTTCTTCATTTATCAATTTTTTCTCCCATTCATCTAAGCAATTTCTCTGATTACTTAAGACAATTCCCAAATAGTTATATCTATTCACCACACTTAACTTTACATCCCCCAATAAAAAGTCTTTATCTTCCCTTTCCCCAATATTAATCATCATTACTTTTGATTTTTCTTCACTAAACATAATTCCCATCTCTTCACCCATCCTTGCACATGTCCTCAGCATAACTTCGATATCTTCTCTTGTTTCTGCTCACAAAAAGACATCATCTGCAAATAAAAGACCAGAAAATGTATATATTCCTTTGCCATCTATTAATGGTATCTCTATCCCTCTTCCTAATCTTTCTATTACTCTCTCCATTTCTCTCAAATACAACAAAAACAAAATAGGTGACATAGTTCCACCCCATGTTTAACTTTAACTGACCCTCTATATTCCTAATGTATAGTAATTATTTTCATATAATTTCTTAATAATATCTACTAAACCTCCATCCATTCCCAAATTTACTAAATATACACATAAGGCAGAGGCAGATCAAACCAAGTGGGGGCCCCAAGAGGTAAAAATTTCAGGGCCCTCAAATTCAAGTTAGAAAAAAAAAATGCAAGAAAACTCTCATTAAGTTATTAACAAAAAAGAAAAATAATCAAAAATTTCATAGAATAACACATTAAATGAATTTATTAAAAACCATATTTTTTACACGAATTTCCATCTTGCTTTATTTATTGCAAATTTGGAAATTACTTTTGCAGTGTCAATTCAGCTTAAAATTTCTTGCTCTATATACAGAATGGCCATATTATTTAATCCTTCTTCTCTCATAGTGCTCCTTAAATAATTTTTTGCATACTTTAAACCAGAAAACAGTCTTTCTCCATCCTTCTCCTGAGGCATTAGATAAGGGAATTGTTAAAAATATTTTCAATAATATTTCAACATTCGGAAATATGCAAGATATTTCTTTGGCGGCTCGATAGATGTCTGATGTGGTTTTTATGGTGTCCTCATTTTCTTTTAGAAATATTAAAAAATGGTCAAATTCATCTTAAAAATTATAAACATTAATGTCATTTTTGTAAATATCCTTAAACTTTTTTATCGCTTTCTTTTTATCTTCTATTGATAAATTCCAATCAAAAAATATGTTAAAAGCCTCTACAACAAGTTCATATGTCTGAGTTCTTTGAGATAGTTCTGCCTAAATGTTAGCACATATGACATAAAATGAGTTGACTATGAAATTTTTACTTATTGTAAATTCATGTCAGACTATTTTTGTAAAATAGTTTAAAAGTTTTTAGCCTCACAAACAATGCCTATTAAAAATATATATATTTTTTATGATAATGTTATTAAGATGTTAACAAAGAAAATTCATTTTTACCTGTCTCTAATCAAAATATAATTTAGAAAAAACCCTCTGGAAATAAATCAGCTTCACGAAAATAGCAAAATTTATTTACGATAATTTTTTCAAAAGCAGAGTATTTAAATTTAAATCAAATTATTATTTTGGAAGGGGTCGAATATTTTATGTAATTAAAAAAATAAGTATTTACTTAATTTGGGCCTATTTATGCTATACTAATTTCACTCCCTGATGTGCAGTTAAAAGTTAGAATCCCACTAAAACTCAAATAAATTCCCTTCAAAATCTTAAATAATACTGCATTATAGGAGGGTTGATTGTGTACAAAAAAAAATTTCCTTGAATCCTAATAAAAAGACATTTTAAGACCAGGGGGAGGGCCTATGGGGCCAGAGAGTGAGCAATACAGAAACTTCAAACTACTCAAAAAGTATGGAGAGATGCATGTTGGGAGTAACAAGAAGAGATCGCAAACGCAATGTATGGGTAAGAGAACAAACAGGTGTTACTGATCTCCTTGAAAAAATTAAAAGACTGAAGTGGAGTTGGGCTGGACATATTGCTAGAAGAGATGATAATAGATGGACAATTGAAATTTTAAACTGGAGATTGTAAAAGACCCAGAAAGAGACCACATGTGAGATGGATGGATGAAATAAGAAAGTTTGCAGGGGTGATGTGGAGAAGAGAAGCTATAAAGATTGGAAAAGATGGATTGAACTTGGAGAGACCTTCATCCTGCAGTGGATTGATAATGGTTGATGATGATGATGATGGCTCATAAGAGTGTGATTGGGAGTTATAAGTCTAGAAGTTTAGGAACCCTAGATACACTTTCTCATCCCTGGTGGCGCTTTCCGTGATCAAAAAGAGAAATAACCATCCGGTACAGTATGTATACAAATTAGATTATGTAATTCCCAAAATGACCATGTTGCCCATAATGTAATTGCACTGAAATCAAGTATTTGCATTTGAACATATTTTAATTAATTTGTGTATGAATTTCAAGTTGATAGAGTTTATTGAGAAGATAATAAAGACTCCAAAAACAAATTTTGTTGTAAAATTAGTGATTAAAATTTTAAGCAATGTATTAATATCAAATTTTGTGTAGAAATTGGAATGCTACTGAAATGATAAACTGCTGAAAGTGACATGTGGTGAAGATACTATGCAAAAGTTGAGAATGTATGAGTGGCATAAATGATTCAAAAATTGGTAACAAGGTGTGACAGATAATCTCAGAAGCAAACTGCTAAACAACAATGATTAATGTATATATTAACAAAATATTAAACATGATATGGTAGAATAGACAATTAAAATCTGAGATTAATAACAAGGCTAATTTTAATTGAAGAATTGGTCATAAGAAAAATTCCTATAAAATTTGTGCCTTGCATCTTGACAAAACAGTTGCAATTAAACTTTCTTCAAATACACACTTTTTTACAAGAATACTTATAGATAATAAATTTGATGCTTCTAGTATGACCAAAGTCACTAAGAATTTATTAAATAGAGCAAAGATGCTGAAGAGAATACAAGATTCCATTTGAAGGAAAAGGCCTGCTCTTCTTTTCATGTTGATGCCTTCTTCATGCATAAATGCATCTTAACTTTGTTTTTTGTTTTTTGAATGAAGGAACAATCTCTATAAGAAGAAATTTCATCGAATTTTAATGAAGACCCTTATTTATCACATATACTAAGAATTTAAAACATCTTGCTTGTCAAAGCAATGGAAAAAGACATATTTGCTTTATTAGAAATAAAATTAATTCACAATTAATCTAAAACAAATTAAAAAATATATAATAGAGTACAATAAAATTAATGTCATCAAAAAAATAATGACAACTATAATGATGATAATTACAACAAACCAGACTGGTTGCTTTTCTAAAAAAATGTTCTACAACTGTACAGAATAAAATACTAAATGTTAGTAAAGGATTGATATGATAAGTAGATGAATAAAGTAATATCTATAATTTTATTTTTCCTGAGAAAACTTTTAAATAAAAAAATTATTTTATAAAATCACTGTTTTCAGCAAGATTTTTTGAACATATGCAAAAATATATAAAAATTTATATTTAAATTTATCCAAACTATTAAAATTTTTCCACATAATTCAGTTAAGTGATATCAAGTTCTTAATTTTCAAAAATGAATCTTAGTCTGATATTTTTTTGGCAGAATTTTGTACTTGCATTATAAGAGACATTCTTTCCTTCTTTTTTATTTATTAAAGTACCCTCATATTTAATAATTTTGATAACTGTTGATCACAATCATGTTGAACTACATGTAAAAAAGCAATCATAATCTACTTCCATATACTATAATGAAAATTTTATGAATAAGCTCAATGTCATTTATATAATTCCCAGGAGTTGACATAAACTTGTCAATTTAAAAAATTCTAATATAAAACAGTATTTATAAAAACCAAATATGTCATCAAAAACACAATTTGGGGTGAAAATTATATGATTCCTATTAATTATTAACTTTAGTAATTCTTATTTTCTGAAGTACACATTACAAATAATTATAGTAATGACTTTTATTATTACTTCCAGTATTATAAAAATAGTAATCTTCTGTAACTGTAGTAAATTGAAGATCTGATGGATTTGTTATGATTAACAAAAAATATTTTTTAATTTAATTGCCACATGTCTTCATGTGAAATAATATCAGGCTCTCAGTTTCCAACATGAATTATTTTGAGTTTGCATGTATTTGCATAAATATGCTTTGTATTTATAAAATCACACAACTTCTTTCTTTTTTCTGTTAAACTATTTCTAGTCTGTTGGTGAATTCTAACTTCTCCATTCTGTTAGTATGATCTCAATAAATATATTTTTAAACCATTTTTTCTGCTTTATATTTATGATGTAAATTAACTTTAGTATTGCTATAATCATATTTTTTGACAATTTATGATAGATAAAATGTCTTTCTATGCAATTTCATTAACATATTAAACAATATCTTCCTATGCAATTTCATTAACATATTAAATAATATTTAGACTTAAACATTCTTTGTATGTGTATAGCAATTTCTTGTTTTGTATTTCTTAAGTAATATTTGTTTCTATTATTAGAATTCCATGCATAAGTCAAATGATGAATGTGATTTTGATCATCATCATAATTATTTTATAATAATATAACTATTCTGCATTATAGTTGTGTTATAAATATAATGTATGTTTTTTACTGAATTTCACTTGAAAAGATCTATTTGTTAATAGGAGAAACCATGGTTATGAAAGAATTTTATTAAAATTTGGTTTTTTGGTTAGTATTGTAATGATAATATATGAATTTCTAAGTTATAATTATGTAATATAATTATTAGACACATGTTAATTAATAAATTCTACCTTTCTAAACTCTTTCCAACAACAATTTCAGTGACTTCCACTATGTTATTATGTCTTAGACCCAAAAGAATAGTAATTTCTCGAAGTCCACTTACAGGAATTCCTAAAGCAAAAATAACATAAATATATATATTAGATAAACTTAATTTAAAATATTTTAATATTTTTAGCCAATGTTTATTTATAATTATAACTTTTCAATAACTAAAATAATTATTCAACATTTTTTATTAAGTAAAAAAATATTATTATATCTTTCAGATCCAAATTTAAAAATTAATTGAAAATCAAATATAGCTATTCTTTCTTTAAACATATATGAAAATTTCCTTATTTAAAAAAATTTTTTTTTTCCATTCATGCATAAAGACTTAGATCTATAAATATCATCATTTCCACTATTATACAGTAGCACCACTTAATGTCTTTTTGTGGTAATGACATTCCTTTTAAATGGTGTATGCATATTCTTTTCAGAAATATGCAATGTCATTTTAATCAGAGGATTATGTCAAGCACCATAATTGTTTGGCAATTTACCTAACTTTACAAATTTATTATATATTATGTATGTACTGTGTATATAATAGTTTTGCATTAATTAATATCTGGCTTCATATATAAATTATAGTAAAGGATTTTTTTTTTAAATGTTAAGTATTTTCCATTATAATCTAACTATAAAAGTTATTAAAGACATTTATATGTAACAAAATTTAATGCTAAATTAACAAGTGTTCTACAGTGAACTCTCAGTATTAATCTTTGAAGATTCTAACTTCATAACAACTTAAATTCTATTAATTAATTTCTTACCTAGTGCATTTTTTCTATGTTTCAAATCACATTCATGATACAATAGTGAGAGTTAAAGTGTATATACAAACTTAATATGTAATTACTATTTATATTCCACTTTTATAAATTTCAAGAATGTTAGAGACCTGATGCACTTCATTTTCTGAATGTGCAATAAACAATGTCTCATTGTGTTTTCCTGAAGGTTTGTGATGATGGTGTTCTAGTTGTATTTTTATATTGGATGATGGAAATAGTCCAATATAAAAAATACAAATGCCTCATTGATCTTTCTCTGACAATATTGAAATTAGTAAAAAGTAAAATATGAATACTAATTACATTTAAGATTCATTAGTGGACCAAGCATTTTACTTAACATTAGATTTTTGCATCTATAAACTTATTTTACAAGTGCCATATTTTTAACTGATGCTTAATTATAACAGCAATTCATAATAAATACATAAATATAAATCAGTTTTTAATACTTAGAAATTATTACATTTCTTTTAATCTTAAATATAGATTTTAATAATTATTTTAAAAATATATATTTATATGATGTCCTTAGCTCCGTTGTTTCTGTCCCGGACTAAAGAATGCTTGCTTTTGCTGTTTCGTTGAATTCCTTGCAAGACTCCTGTGTTTTGAAATCTTTGTATGAGAAACTGGAATTAGTTTTCATAAGCCATTATGAAGCTGGAAATCTGTTCTGCAGATTTGTGGGTTGCATTTCACCTAGTGCCGATTATATCAGCACTAGAACCAGTTTGAACCCAAATTATATATAATTTTAATGGGCAATAGAGCGATGTATGGATACACGAACATTTAGTTTGTCTGTCCATTCAACTTGCACACGTGTATGTGTGTATAAAAATTAACATTTGAAAGTTATAAAAATTTGTAATTTTATTTCAATAACTTTCTAACCAATGTATAATATATATATTGCAATTTTTATATTTTGAAAATAATAAATTGTATAAAAGCAAAATTGTCATTTAAAAGTTGAACAATAGTATTTTGGAAATTTATTGTTAGTAATTTGTGTAAAAGTAAAATTGTCATTTAAGAGACAAACAATAGTATCTTGGAAATTTATTACTAATAGTTTGTCTAAAAGTAAACTGATATTTAAGAGTGAAACATTGCAATCAGTCGTTCTTCCTCTGGGAAGCTTATCTAGTTCTCTGTGCCATGGTCTGGAACACCTAGACCAAATATATGTGGACTGTTCCATGATATGTTCGCCTGAAAGTGAATCTTGAATTTCTACCAATGCCTGTTTCAAACCCAAGCCAGCCTATGATCATGAGCCACCGATTGCCCACATCATCGTGTCCTCAAGTCCAAGGTAATATCTACATTGCCCATCAGTTAATGAACTCTTAATTGATAAATTATTCTGATTCTAAACTATATTGTGCACCTTTCTTTCTTTTTACTTAAGTTTTAAAGCTGTCATATATATGTTAATAATGTCTATGAACCTTATTTTAGTGCTATATAAATTCTTATGTTTTGGTGCAGCAATTTAGAATTAATTTGATTTTCTCTTATTTTATTATTCTAATTCATTTTGATATGCCAAGAAGGTATACAATCTATCGAGTGAATTTAAACCCACCGCCAATAGTTTTCTCCTATTAAAATTATGGAGATGTAAACTTCCTTTAAAGTTCGTTGTTATAAACTCGCTCAGTTTTATACCAATTATTTTATGATAATTTTATTGTTTAAATGATCGGAAGGTTTTATTATTTATGCCTAATCATTATCTCTAACTGAAAATTAACCCCTCATCTAATCATTAAAATTGTTTTATAATTTTATCTAATTAAATCTCACCAGAAGTGAATTTAATGATTTTATTTTGTAAGTAATATAAGTTATGATGATCGCTTGTAGAAATGTAAGAAGATATTTCGGAGGTGTGGGAGAGAGCAAGTTATTCTCTTTTAGTTTTAAACTCTGACCTCTAATGTGCCTTATATTAATCTTTAGCTAAGTAGCCAGGATGGTTTGTGTTTAAGCATTCCATTATGCAGGAGAGCGTAGTATAATAATCAGGTGTTTATTAATTTACCGTATTCATTAATGACATAAACTATTTATCTGTTTTAGGCATTATAGGTATATCATTGCAATCGTTATTTATGATTTTCTTGCTTTGTAATATATTTTGGGATCTTTGGAATGACCAATCCCCACTCTTCATTATCCCTCTCAAAATAGATGCATTTCCTACTTGGGATCTTCTCCATGCACCCTTAATGAATAAGTGTATGGGAAACATATGGATGAGCCATCCCAACACGCCACTTGTGCCACTGTTCTTCAGAGATATGACCTTGGCCATCATGCAGGCATACTCCTTTCATACAGAAATGACAAAGCTACTCAAGAGCATCTTAAGTGATCACCTCTCTATATGCAATTGTGAGCAATAATATGATACCACCTTTATTATTATTATTATTATTATTATTGAGTGGTCTATCCACCTGCAATGCTCCCTGTCAGTCGTAATTCCTACACACCTGAGTGACCTCCCAAATATTGCACACTTTTCAAATCACACATCATGAACTCTTATTCATATACCTGTAATGATTAATAAAACTCATTAGTGTGAATCAATAGTATATGAAATGAGGGTTAAGCTACAATGTACTATTGATTACCTAATTAATTTATTTGGTCCTTGGCATATTAATTGCACAACCATATATGAGCAACCACACAAACTACTTGTTTTATATATGTAGTAATTACACTAACTAACTGTATGTAATAACACCAAGATTTTATGTATTTATGTAAATTCAATGATTTATTGACTTAATCCATAAAGTGCGTGATTGCAAATTAAACTATAATCAAATTTGTAACAACTATTGTACAGACATTCTACACACTTATTTTGTTTATTACCATATTTAATTATTTAATAAAATTTATATTATATAATTTCTCTGTATTCTCGCATTTGTCATTCATTGCCCAAATCTCTAGTATGACTGTTTGATTAAGTTAAGTTATTTCAAATTGAATGTAAGATTTTATTACTATTACTAGTTAAACTTCCTTTGTTTAATATTGCCTTGAACAACATTATGGTCTGATTATTAATATATTAAGCAATAGTCTGCACTGCTCTTTTAAATATTATATTTTGGAATAATCATTAGTTAATTATTTGAATATTATTAATTCCCAAGTCTCTTTGCTCACCCTGTTCTCATTGCTGGGTCTGGAGTAAAGAAAAGCTTGCTATTATCCTCAAAAATGTTGTCCATATAGTCAGAGCCCTGGAGCACAGGCATATAGGTTAGTGTTTAGTACTGTTCCATACTTGTGTATCTCACACATGCTAGATTGCTATAGTTTCCTTGAATTCTAGGTCTTGTTGAATGAACACACAATTTTGACCGGTACAATTAGCACGAAGACATATAATCCCCCTTTTAAATAATAAAGTGAGAAAATGAACTGATCTGCCATGGTGTTCAATGTTTCTTATTCTCATACACTTTCTGATAAATATGATGAAATCTAGGTCAAACTTTTATATTTTGGTTTGCCTAGAATTATTCTTGTAAATTTAATAAACTTTAAAACTATTTACAATTATTTTGGCTAACGTTTGACTTTGTTTTCTTTTCTCAATTGTCTGAACAATCTTAAAGATCTCTTTCTCTCCCTAGGTCCAACTGGTGACAATCATCATCATTGTTAATTTTTGATCACTGTAAATTAAATTTTCTAGGTCGTTAGTGACCTGGTTGTGGCCTCGGTGATCAAAAGAAGAAAGAAGTGACTGGTACATATTGGGGCTTCAAATTTAAAATCCATGTAAGATTTTGTTTAGATAATTGAAAAATATTTCAGGTGTGGAGGCAAGATTTAAGTATTTGGGATCAATTTGTATGTGTTGGTATAGATTGTTGTTTAGAGTAGAGGGTTCATCTTTTTATATGATAAAAAAAGATAAATAATTAAATAGCATTTTATTTTGATTTTTTTTTTTTTTTTGTAAACAAGAGGAAAATAAATAATAGTAGTTATATTCCCAAGGTAGAAAAATTAAAAATATAAAGTTTGGAATTAAATAAATATTGTACTTGTATACTTTAAATAATAAGAATTTTTAAAGTTAAGAAATATAAAAATATTAGATTTAGTCTTATGTCGAAAAATGGAAGTTAAGGAAGAAATTGATAGGGGGAGTAGTGCTGGAAGAAAGCCCGATTTCTTTCAAGACCTCAAATAGTAGAAAAAGAAGAGAGTGAGACACAGATGATGATAAATATGATGATGAAGATGATAATGGACATACAATAAAGTCAGAAGGATATGATGAGAGAAGTACGAAAAGAAATAAAACAGAGTCAGCAGGCAATGAGGGAAGAAAATAGAGTAATGTTGGACGAAATGAAAGGGATAAGACCGAAAGTTATGGGAAAAGTTGTGGAAAATCAGGAAGCTATAGAAATAATGGAAAAAAAATCTAAGTAAAGGGTCAGGAAGTGGAGATAGTAAAAGAAGTATAAAAAAGATGAGAGATGAATTAAAACAGATAACTTAGAAATGAAGATAGTACAAGTAGAAGAAATGTGCCAAGAGTGAGCAGATATGGAGAAAATAACACAAGATGAATTAGAGATATTAAAGAAGGGGAGGGGTTCCAGAAAAAAAAGTACAAGGCATAGATGTAGTGGTAGGAAAGTTAAAGAGCATATTCTGATATAATTTGGAACACAGCAAATGTATGTTAGGATCACTAAAGAGTTCGAACATAGGGTGTTGGGAATCGAAAGTAAATTTGGAAGACTCACTGCAGAAAATAAACCGTATGGAATAAGCCTTGAGGAAAAAGAGCTCAGGGAGTTAGGAAGTAATAGACATAAGGGTCTGGCTAGCAGATTTTTGGAGAAGCAATTCTTTATAAAAACATTCAAGGCCAAGGTGTGGGAGAGTCCATTAAATCACTTGGAAAGTCTGGCCAGTTTGTTTCGAATTCAAGGCTGGTCAGAGGGAGATAAAGTTATGGTCGCCAGTAGCCAACTCCATGGAATAGCCTTGGATTGGTGGTATATCTTATATGCCAAATTGCATATTTTTGAGAATTTCCAGTGTACTATTTTGAGGATGTTTTGTAGTGAAGCCAGACAAAATGGCATGCTTTACAAAATATCCCATGAGAAATACCCTATTATGCACAGTGAAACACCTACACAATTCTTTTTCAGACTGGTGGCAATCATCATCATTAACTTTTGATCATTGTAAATTAAATTTTCTAGGTCATTAGAGACCTAGTGGCACCCTCGGTGATCAAAAGAAGATAGAACTGACCGATACAATATATATTTAATGGTGCGGAAGTAAGGGTTAACCTGGGGTGATAACAAATCATCATCAACCCCAGTTCAAAATAAATATAAAATTAATTATTAATATTTAACATAAAATATAAACTGATGAGCATGAGATCACTCCGTGAGATAAAGTAATGACTCAGAGAGATCAGCAGCTAACTATCTTAAGTCTAAGCATAATTAATTCTAAAGTTCGCCAGCATTATAAATAAGTATAAATAATACTCATTATGAGTTATTAATAATAAAATAAATCAACTGTCAATCTTGTGACTGGATTGGAAATGGGTCTACTATAGACCAGCCTTTGTCACTTTAAGGCAATTATTTAACCATTAATTTGGATGCACCAATTAAAGTGCTAATTCATCAGAATATATAACAATAAAAACAATAATGCTGGGATATTAAAACATGCTGATTATCATCAATGCTCTGGCCATTTAGTCCTGTTGATATACTGCCCACTATAAATTTAATGTCTAATAGAGACTAAACTAACATAAAATGTAGTGCATGAACTTTAAAGAATATTTTATTTGCACCAATTCAGGGATGATGATAATCATCATGATCAACTGGATGCCCATATACTAATATGCATCCCTTTCATATAATAGACAAGTATGCATGAATCTAGCTCAGAGAACCCAAGCTCTATAACTGTTATTGTGATCAAGAGATGATGCAACACATAATATTCTAAACTATCTAAAATTAATTTCACTGGAATAATTTTAACAATAAAATAAAAGTTTATTAATAACAATAAAAAATGGCATTAAGATCTGCAGAATTCGGCTCTACACATACAAGCCTTCTGATTTTGATTAATATACAAAATTCAAATCATTACATTGATTTACCTATATGTTCCAATATAAAACTTATATATCCACACACAGATATGCGATATAATTTCTGAACATATTGGAACCATCATATAAAAATAAAATAAATGATTAAAATTTACATAACCATGTCTATCTGACACACATTCGTATATAGACACAGACATGCAGTATGATTGATGAATGTATTTCAATTGTCATATAAAATTAAAAAATGTAATGATACAGATATATAATACTAGGTTTACATAAAACACATATATATCATCGCAGAGGCATGCGATGTAAAATTGATTAACATATTTGAATTGTCAGATAAAAATAAAATAAAATTTAAGTTATTATATTTTAATGATACACATACTTCATACAAGGTTTACATAAAACATATATATATATCATTGCACAGAAGTGCAGTATAATAATTTAACATATTTGACTTGCCATAAAATAATAAAATGAAATTCATTTTCTTTCTTATAATACATAATTGATTTAACATATATGTATGTGCGTATGGAAATGTATGTGCACACTGATATTTATACAATATTTGAATTTACCAAAATAAAATTATTAAAAATATATTTTTACAATTAATTCTTTGTTGAAAGTATATAAAAATACATTCATTATTTTAATAATAAGTTTTCATTTTTTTCTTCTCTTTTTCTTTTTTAAAAAAATATTACAATCTTTGACAGGTTACTTTTAATTATAAAGTCTTAAAACTAAAAAAAATACGCCTGTAAATTTTTTATTTCTTTTCTAATCTAAAAAGATTTTTGAGTTTATTTTTTCTTTTTCAAAATAAAATTATCTATGAATTTATCATTGCATTGCAGGAAAACTTTACTTGTTTTCTTTTAAAATATATAAATTTTAAATGTCATTTTCACTACGAAAATCCTTTAAAATTTTGTTCTCATTATTTATAACACTACTCACCAGCTGTGCTTCATGTATATATATATTAATTTGTGCTTCTCTGCATATAGATAAATCAGCATATGTATAAAGCATTTTTGCAGCAAGCTGAGGGACTTTCTGGGTGTCATCAGGGCAGGTATAGTCCAGGTAACTGTTGGTCTGCAGTGATCTCCCTTCTATCT
The DNA here is from genome assembly GCA_028023455.1 of Epiperipatus broadwayi. Classification (NCBI taxonomy): domain Eukaryota; kingdom Metazoa; phylum Onychophora; class Udeonychophora; order Euonychophora; family Peripatidae; genus Epiperipatus; species Epiperipatus broadwayi. Next base: position 11,792,476 of record JAQFVV010012404.1, read on the forward strand.
AGGTTGGATAGACTTTAGGCAAGCTAACTATTTTGTCCACATTTATTCAGGCTAATGAACACAGAAAGTTGGGTTTTGTTTCCCTGTGAATCAAAACTTTTCCAAAGAGAATTAGAACCAGCTGCTGGATCTACTGTCTTCAATTATTTCTTCATTGTCCTTTTCTATAACTCTAGGAAAACCAACTAACCAACTTTTTATCAACCTTTTTTATAGTTAGGATGAGGTGGGAAAAATTCATTAATTCAAGAATATTTTTTCTTATCTTTATCAATATTTTTAATCTACTTTAATCTTTTTTAAAAGCAACTTTGAATTTTATCAGTATAATCTATAAGCTTAACTTAAAAAAAAGATTTCCAAAATAAATAGCAGACATTTTACCAAATTTTTTTACAAGTTTTAATTTTAAAAAAATAAACAGACTTGGAAATTTTTACAATTATTAGATGATCTATTTTAACATAAAACATGCTTGATTTAATTTCAAAATCTCAAAATCAGAATTCCATAAAAATATTGCTTAAACCTTTCTAAATGTTTATTTCGTAATAAAATTTTATTTTAAAATTCAAAAGCATTTCACTTCTCACTATTACTCTAGTGAAATGTAGAAAATATCTACAAAAAAATTTGACCTCAATTTTCCTTTCAACTTTACATATATTTATGCACATACCCTACTATGTTGTTGTATGCCATGAAACCCATATGATTACATAACTCCCCTTTTTGGGAAAAAGGAAAATAGAAATGAAACACCTATCAAACAATATTTTACATAACATATATGTATAATCAAAACAAAGTTCATACTTCAAACTATGTACTCATCAATTTTTCTAGAGATCTGACAGGCACCTGACAGCCAACAGAATAAATAGTGACCTGCAATAAAGAATTCATCCATTGGACTATAAGTACACAATTCACCATGATCACCCAAGAGAGCTAGCTCAATTTAGACATTATAAGCTACCACAATGCTTGATAAAGATAATGCAAAAATTTTTGCAAAGTCTTGCTACTTTGAGTCTTAAGGACTGGGAAATACAAAACTATGCCTTGTTCCTTTTCTTGGAGACCTAGAGGCTGGAATCATGGCAGAACTATGTTAACTGCACCATGATAAACAATAGGAAATCAGGAAATGGGTTGGAGCAATAGCTGAGATAGAACATACCTCAGAGTTGCATGAAACATTGCATTCTCAAGCCAATGGCAAAAACCCTCCATCCATCATTAAAACTAAAAATACTGCTGAACAAACTCCAACAATCAAATACCCAATCCAATCTCCAAAAATCATAGATTTTCTATTTAACTCTAAAGGAAACCTTTAAATATATATAAAAACTATTATTTTATAATCATCAATACTCTATTTCACGGTAATTTTTAAAATTAATTCTTCACTGAATGCATACTTTTTTCTTTCTCAGATGTGGTAGATATCAAGTTGAGTGGTAATTTTGCAGTGATGATCACCAGTACATGATCATCATCAATCCACATTGGGCACTATTTGTAATGGTACAACGGTATGGGGTTAACTGGGATGATGGCAAATCATCATCAGCCCCAATTCAAAATAAATATAAAATTAACTATCAATATTTAATATAAAATATAAACTAATGAGCATGAAATCACTCTGTGAGATAAAGTAATGGACTTTGAGAGATCAGCAGCCAACTATTTTAAGTCTAAGCATAATTAACTATAAGTTCATCAGCATTATAAATAAGTATAAGTAATACTCAAAGAGTGTTTATGATTTGGGGGAAATACTATTGCTTAATTTTTTGACTTTGTAGATAGAATTAAAAATGTAGTGAGTAATAAAAATTATGTTATTGCTTCATTAAATGTGATAGAAATGTATGGTTCTATTGACAGAGTAGATTCCATAAAAATAATTGAACATACATTAAAAAGTAAAGGTGTTTGTAAATATGTGATAATATTTATTATTGATTTTTTAAAATTTTTTGATAACATTGTTGCTTCTTTTGATGGTGGATATTATAAAATGTCTAGGGCTGGCCTATGGGTCTGATTGTTGTTGCCCAAGTTTGCAAGTTTGTTTTGTCTACATATAAGAGCTCTATTTTAAATGTGTTCTTTTAAAAGTATTAAAATTTACAAAAGGTATGTGGATGATGTTTTTGTTTGTCGAAATACCAGTAGTATAAATTTGCTTGTAGAGAAGTTAAATAATTCAAATAGCTTGAAATGAACTATTGAAAAAGAACAGGACAAAAGTATTAAGTAATTGGATGTAATTATTACAAGAGATAATAATATGTTAAGTTATAAATTAATAATCAAACCATTGCAAAAAAGGGGATATATAAATTATAATTCAAAAGTACCAATTATACATAAGATGGCAAATTTTAGATCTTTTGTTTTGCAATGAAAAATTATATTGTTACCAGTGTGATAAATTAAAAAATACTGAGATATTTGGCAAGGAATTGCTTGAAGTTGGTTATAAAATGGAACAGATTAACAATACTTTATGTCAATTTAAATAAGGTTATAATGGTTTAAAGGAGAAGATTGATAGTAAAAAAAATGGATATCTATTTCATATATTTCAAATGTTTAAGTGAAATTTTTTAAGGATATATATAAGAATGTTTTAATGTTTTATTTTGTGTTACAAATAATGTTAATAAATTAGTGAATAATTTTTAAAATGTCATACCTGTCAAGCAGAAAAGTAATGTTGTGTATCAAATTTTTTGTGAAAGTATGTTATCATATATAGGTAAATTGAGGTGCAGTATTGAAAAACGATTAAAAGAGCATGAATTAAAAATAATAATGATTTAATGACTGCTGAGGCTTTCTTGGATCATGAAAGAGCATGTAAATATAAATTTAAGTTTGATATTGAAAGTATTAAGATTCTTCATGAAGAGAGAAACCATAATAAAAGAAAAATTAAGAGGCAATTTTAATAAATAGAAATAAAATGAATATAATTAATAGCCAAGTGGCTAACATTAAAATTTGGGATTCATGGGATTTGAGTTGATGACATTTGCTTCCGTTTTTGTTTTTTGAATTTAACTGCAATTAAGGCAGGTTAAGGAATTAACCAAAAGTACTTATGTGGATTGAAAGAGTGTATATAATAGTTAATTAGCATTATATTTGCTATTTTTATTGTTATTATATATATATATATCATATATATGATTGCATTATATGTGTTACTAATTAGAATAAAGATAGAACAGTAATGTTATAAAATTTTAAAAAAGGAAAAGATAAATCAATCAAATCATGAAATATTGTTATAATAAAATTAAAACAGTAACATTAATAGGTACATAATATTTTAAAAATCTATGTATATAGAAAAAAAAACCATTTACACTAAAAAAAAATTGTTTTACTATTACATTTTTATATATCAAAATTTTGAATTATTAAAACAATTTTAAGAATTGAAGCCCAATTATCTGTGAAAGTTAAAACAGTACTGATTAAAATTCATATTTATGTAGATTAATTAAAAGAAAAATAAAAAATTGTAGTTTTAGTGTTAAGGTAAAATTGTCTCCCACAAAAATGTTTATAACAGAGATTGGCAATCTTTTAATGGTGTCATGCCGGACCTATGTCACAATGTTATTCCGTGTGCCAACTTGATTCTACAACCTTATTATATATAGTATCAAAATTGGTCTGGTTATAATGGACTTCAAAATTATACATTATATATTTTTGAAGCCCATTATAATCACATTTTATATTAGTGGTCATTCAATATTGTAAAATGCATAGGATCATATGTGAAAAGTATGTTATGTTAAATTGTATTGCATTTGAAAGACATGCTTAAAATTTCCTTTGGCATGGAGAAAATTCATTCTGTTGGTGCTTAAATAAATGTGTAATGCTCACAAAATTGCTGATTAATGAATTCTAACAAAATAAAACAAGTATTTAAAATAAAATAAGTATTTTTCTAGTATTAATCAAAAATGTTTCAAAAGAACTCATTTTTATGATATAAAAATCAACTACACATTGGAAGTTTTTCATATATTCTTCTTTTGTTTAAAATTATGGTATTTGGAGTTTTTCTCTCTGAAAAATTTGTTTTAATTACACAACAGTCACTTTAAAAAAAAAAAAAACGATTTTTAACAAGTTTGATTTATTTGCAAACTTCATTCATGCATTAACTTATCACTAACTATTAACTTTTTTTTTCAAGTAAACATGCCAAAACTTAAAATATATTATTGTATAATTATGAATAGGTTTTCAAATGAATTAATTGATATAATATTTTGTCTAAATATAAATTTACTCTAAACATGTAGTTGCATAAAAATATCAAAGATCAATTGACCATCAAAAAAAAAATCCAGGCAAAATTAGTCCTTTCTGGAAAAAAAATTTCCATCCCACTTAGCTTTTATCTTTACTGAAAATAACAAAGATCGAGTGTACAGTTATTGTACACAATAATTAGTAAATTAAACTGAATCATGCTTTCCATTTACATGTGAGTCGCATTTGCAAAACATAGGTAATGGTGCAAACAAGTGCTTGGTAATGAAAATATAATTTTGCATTATTTCAACTCAAAGTGTCATTGACCATCTTTCACATGCCAAGTGTGGCATGTGTGCCCTAAGTTGCCAACCCCTGATTTATAAGAATCATTACTATTTCAAATATTTGAGTGACTAAACATTATTGAAGTTAATGTATAAATTATAAATTGGAAATTGTAAAATTAATTTTTTGTTTGATTGTAGAATAAAATTTATTTTGTTAGAAATTAATACCATGCAGTCAATATTACGGGTTTAAAGTTCAATTTTTATAATAATAAAAAAACTAAAAATGAGGTTTAAAGATTTAAAATACAAAAAATTTTAATAAAGTTGTGCTCTTATGTATTAAATTTATTAATTAAATGTGTCATAAACCAAAAACTGAATGAAAAACAAATAACTTTTTTTTCAATTCAGGAAACACAGATTGTCATATGGGAAGATAATTTCTCTTCAATTGTAAATGCAATAACTAAAGGAGAAATTCAGTCATTAACTATCAATGTGTGAAGACATCAGATATAAAATATTGAGGTTTATTTTACTGAATCTAGAAGAAAGAAAGTTACAATATAAACGCTTACTGAACCACACATTCATAAAGAACTAGCAGGAATTCTTCAAAGAATCTAAATAGCCTCAAGTTTATTGGAGAAAGCAAAAAAAAAAAAACATAAATAAAAACTCTTATTTTCAATTGCAGCCATAAGGAAATTACTTACCACTGGTTTGATTTATAAGATGGTTTGTTAATTGCTAATCATAGTTAAATTATCACCACTTTATCTTAAAAGCATCCTATGGGTTGCCTATTCTACAAGATCAAATATATCTCTGAGTTAATAGCCTGTTTACTAACCTAAGAGCAAATGGAAAAATGAAACTTTGTCTACTCCAGATTAATATAAAATAATTTTGTGAAGAAAATTAAACTAAGAACAGAATAAAATTCAACAAAAGGCAAGATTTGGAAGAGAAACTTTTTAACTACAAAGACTGACCTGGAAAAAGATAAATATTCTGAATATTGTCAAAAGTGTACATTAAAATTAAAGTGTGATAAAATAAAACCTAAACAAATATAAAATACCAGAATGGTTGCACTAAAAATTAGTAAGATCTATTATATTCAAGTTAATCAAAATATTTCAACACACTAACAAACATTTCATAAGTAATAGTAATATGCAATTATCTCTCTCTCTCTCTCGAAGAATATATAAATTTATATTTTCATTTATATATTTTGATGTAATATTTTTATTATATATTAAAGAATGTAAATTTTTATTTTAAGGAGATATATCATGAAGTGTGTGTATATAATTAACAATAATTTCATATATGCATATACATCTTGAAGATATGGGGGGGGGGATAAACTATTAAATCCAGCCAGGATTATATGCTTATATGCATATTATGTAGGGAAGATTTATGCATTTGTAGATGTAACCACTATATAAAGATGATTTAATATATAGCATGGATATGAAATATGCTTTTATATGTAGCTTTTGAATTTCTTTGATCATTTTCATAATTTGTTAATTCATTAAATTGCTATTTTAAAATTAAATAGTAGTAGTTGAACCCATTCTTTTATTTAATTCTCAACTTGATTGTATAGCATACAGTTTATATATATATATATGATTGCGAGTCATTTAATATTAAGTTCATCTTGCTTACCTCCCCTCCATTTGTTTATTTCACTTTTATCTTTTGGCTTGGGATTTTTTGCAAACTGTTGATAAATGCTCTCTGTTGATGCAATTAAAACAACTTTCTCTACACCATTCACAATTCTTAGCAAAATCACTTTTTTTCCGCAGCAAAAACATTTCTCTAAAGATATTGTTTTGCTATTTGATTTATCATTTCTCTGTGACCTAATTATATTTGTTTTATAAGTTGCTGTTCTGCTCTCCTTGTCCACTTTACTTTTAAAAGCGAGAGCTTCCTCAATAATTAACTCATATGCGATCCCTTTTTTCATCACTAATTCATAAGACAACTCAGTTTCAGCCAATAAGGTTTGTCTTAACCTTTTATCTGCCATTCTCCATAGCAATTGGTCCAACAAAACTTGTTCACCGAATTCCCCATATTGACAGTTTTTTACTAACTGCCGTAACACTATGTCAAAATCTTTTTTTTCACCTTTCGACTATCTATTATGGAATGCCAATCTCGCAATATGCCTAGATGGCTGTAGGCTAAAATATTCTGTTAGCTTATTAACTATCACCTTGTAACTTACTGCCTCTGTTATAGGTCTGTCCAATAATTTATTAACAATTTCAATTAACTTCCGCCCTGCCAAATCCAACAAGGCTGCTACTTTTCTACTATTATCACTTATGCCATTAAGCATGAAAAAATTTTCAAGTTGAGTCACATACAATGGCCATTCCATTGCATTCTCTATATCAAATTCAGAGATACTACCTTAACCTATCGACATTTTACCCATCGATCAAACCATAGATCTATACTATTGCTTGACAATTCTAATCCTGATTATATTTTCTCTGTCTAGGTTTGAATTTCGACTGCACCATTTTTTTGGTGCTTGAACTACTGATTTCCCTATACTATATCCGAATTTCTGATTGTGCCATTTTGCTGTGTATTTGCCCACAACTTGCATAAGGCAACCTACAATTAATTAATAACTAAAAGTAAATTTAGAATTAAAGATTTATTACAAGTTATACAACACAAAACTAGAATATATACAAGCTCAATTATAAATTATACACATAATAATAACAAATGCTCCCGGAGTTCTTAAAACACTCTTTAAATATAGTCCAACCAAAATGCATTGACTCCTTCACAATATGCTAAATAAATACAATTCCCCAAGTTAAAACCCAAAAACTCTTTAGGCTTATAAAAAACAAAATAAGATTGGGATGATCTGCTTTAAATCTAGTCGGATTTTTATACCTTCATATTCCAAAACAACTGGATTTATTCCCTAGAAGATGTTGACTGGTTACCAATAATACTCATTGTGCACAAAACACTTCACCAACACAAAGTAGAAAAAAGAGCAAAAGATACTTAACTCTATAATCCTGAGTTTTTACAGACTTCAGTTTAATTGTTCTCTTATCAGCAATTTTCCATTACTTAAAATTCCTTTGTGAAAGCATTTACTTAATTTCACTTTCCAGATCTACTATTTCTGTTAAGATTTTATCTTTACTAATCAGTTTAACATTTGCATTTCCATTCGTTTCATTAAGTCGGTTGAAACCTTTTAATTTCATAACTAATTACTTTCGTTCCTAAAAGTTTTCATTATCATTAATTAATATTTTTAACTTACACTTCTGGAGTATTCTTATCGATCTTTTTTATCTACAATATTTCTTGCACTTAAAATACCACAGAATATATGATTTTAATAATGTTAATTTAAACAATAATGAGTTTTTGTTTAGATACTATTATCAATATAAAACAGTTATATGTAACGATCCTCAGAGACATAAATTTCTTTATTATTTTATTCAGAAATATTGAAAGTACCTTGAAAAGTACATGGAGAGAGAGAAAGCTTAATTCCAGTTTCATACTGTGATAAATTTGGATGGCATTATTTCCTCAAAGACCTATGATTTGATTAATGAATAAGCGAGCAATAGAAAATAAAAAGATAATTTTGCAAGAACATACAATGACCAATCTTTGAAGTTTGTAAAGGAGTACTTAACTAGTGATGATGAGTAGGTAGTTTGATAAGTTAGAGATATAATGTGTAAGTTTTTTAGTATGTGTGCTAACTGTGGATTGAAATTATTAGTATGATTAAGACTTTTCTTTGAGGGTCAGTTGAATTGTAAAAGTGTGCTTGTACTCAAAACTACAAGTTGATTGATAGTGAAGAACCAGTTGAAAGATATCCTGGGCTCACTGCAGAGTAGCTGGTAGAAAGGAATTCCCAGTGAAATGTTAAATACTTAATTACAAATTGTAAATAGGATGGTCAATCGAGTTTTATTGACTTTCACAAAAAGCTATTCAAAACAAAGAATCCCAGATTAGCAACCATGTAGTGCACAACATGGCTCACAATGTAGTTACAATATCCTTAAGAAATTAAAATTGGGGTTAATTAATAGTTAGTCAGTTTACTTTAGTATTAAAAGTATAAGGGATTTGAACTCAGATTTTCAAGCAACCTTCAACTATCCACACTATCTCATACAACTGATACACATGACCACACACGTATAGAAAAGATAAATAATCACTAACACATATTTCATGCTAAACCAGCCCTCATCAGTTGGTCCAGATTATCATCTCCCTCACATATATATAATCAGTGCTCAGTTTATATTAAGATAGCAAATCTTCATACTTTACTGGATAGGTCTCAATCCACTCCAACCTCCAACTTTTCAGCCATCCATATCATTGAAAATCTGGTGATGAAAACCCAAATCCCATGCTGATGCCAACATTATTGACATACCCATTTTGACCTCAAGTCTCATATATAGGACCATATCCATTTAAATACATAGAAGAGAAATGGACAGGATACAACTTTGATGTGTAAATATTTGAAAACCAGGCATGGACAGGATACAAGTTTGATGTGTAAATATTTAAAAACCAGGCACTCTTCACAAACCGGTTTTCAAATATTTACACATCAAGCTTGTATCCTGCCCATCCCACTTCTATGTATTTAAATAGATAAGGTCCTATACATGAGGGGTCAGAGTGACTTGAGGTCAACATGGGCATGTCAATAATGTTGGCATAAGCATGGGATTTGGATTTTCATCACCAGATTTTCAATGATATGGATGGCTGAAAAGTTGGAGGCTGGAGTGGATTGAGACCTGTCCAGTAAAGTATGAAGATTTGCTATCTTAATATAAACTGAGCATTGATTATATATATGTGAGGAAGATGATAATCTGGACCAACTGATGAGTGCTGGTTTAACCCAAAATATGTATGTTGATGATTATTTATCTTTTTTACATGTGTGTTTTCATGTGTATCAGTTGTATGAGATAGTATGGATAGTTGAAGGGTGCTTGAAAATCTGAGTTCAAATCCCCTATCTTACAATTAAGCTCTATGTTTGTGAAGAGTGCCTGGTTTTCAAATATTTAGTATTGAAAGTGAAAGTTTAACTTTAATACCTCTAACTTTTTTGATTTCCAGCTCGTTATTGAAGTTAATTTGCATTTAATTAGTTTATGGAAAAGTGATTTTAAAGGTGGTATCTTCAAAGCCTTAATTAATTTGAAAAGATGGGAAATAAAAGGATTTTCTAAGGAAAAAACCAAGTCATTTTTTTAAAGTTGACAACAGAATAATAATATGTACAACTCATGTTAGTGAACTGCCAGAGCATAAATTCAAAAAATTTATGAACTTATATATGATAGGCCTTTCCCAATAAAAAAAAAACAACAACAGATAGGTAAAAATGCCTTTCTGCTTGACACCCCAGCAGGTGTACAAGGAACATATAACGCATGAAGCCTCAAGCCCATATAAATAATGTAATTTTTTTTTTAAAATTAAGTAGTAATCAAAAAAATTTTCTCCTAAAGAGAGGGTAGTTGTAGCATTATATTTTGATATCAATGCTATCATGATATACAAGGTATGAATTGTTCAAAAATTTTCTTGATTATATATCTCATAATATATAGGATGATCAAGTAATAGGTGTAAAACCAAGGGTCAACTTCCATAAAGACAATGTGTAAGGAAATAATCGTCTTCTTTTTTTTTTTAGACTTTAAATATTAGTTTTTGAACATTTTCAAATATGAAATATTGCATTTCTTTATAACAATTTAACAATTAGTGAATTGTTTTAGCAATGACTATAAATCCAGGTACATGTAGAATAGCATTTGTGAATAAACAGTGAGATCGTAAGTAGTCAAACTTTCCTAAATTGGAATATTTATAACAAATTCAAAATAAATAAATTATCAATTAAATCAGGAAAAGTGCTAGTATTTAAAAATATATAAAATTTTCTTATATTTATGTATTATTGCTCTAATAAGGTTTGTTAATAAATGAATAAATGCAGTTTCATTTATTTGTTTATAAGAAATTGATGTTAAACATTTTTAAATGAATACACGTTTCCACCAATTGAGAGAAAACTACAGGATCTCATTTAATTATTTAAGTACTATGGAGGTGCTCCGGAAGCTACCTATCAGGAGAGATGCATTATGGAAACTTTTGACATCATAGGAGAAAACTTATAAATAACACTAAATTAAAATGAGATGTTGAATCTCTTCAATTTTCAGTGTAGTGTAAGATCAATCTTGTTTTTATTCAAAATTGCCATTTTTGTACCTATATCATGGTGTAGAAAACCATTATCTAGGAGTCTGCCCTAGACAAGATTAAGTCTACTCCATTTCAATAGCAGTAATGGATATAGGTTAAACTAAAATATAAAATAAAACAATGCATTTTTTAAAAAAATTTCAGTTAAGAAAATTTGAAATTTGCGATATTGAAATTCTAGAATATCCGACTAAAAATTTGTTTAAAGAATTTAAATTGTGTCTCTCCAATTTCAAAGGAATATGCTTTTAATATGTGTTCAAATAAAATTTCGAGTGATTATCGCAGAATCTTAACCAGTAAAGTAAGCTTTTGGCTAAGGACATTGGAAGTGCATCATATATAAAAGAATAAATAGTATATATTGTTATTGAATAAAAATGATTGAAATAATTTTCTTTAAAATATAGTAAGCTTGAATATTTGTTTTGACAAAGAGTTACTTAGAGATTTTATGTGTTTGTACATGCAGCTATCAAAAGAATTAAGGAGATTCAAAATATATATTTGAGATAAATATTTTCCAAAATGGATTAATTTGATTATGATAATTTTAATCTTCAGTAAACTTGAATAATAGTGCTACAAATTGTTAAATGTATTGTTGTTTGCAAGTCCTATCATGGATAAATTTGGGAAAGTTTGGTACTGGATTGCCATATAAACTTTGTATGAACAATGTATTAATTAGTTATGTTTTTATGAAAAGTTTAATAAATTATGAGAGTGGTAAATATACCAAATCTAACCATAAAGTTCCATTGGAAATCCAGATCGTATATTTTATATTCAATATTTAACGGTATAGTGTGATAGATAAGTGAGAATGAATACAGATTAAATCTTTGTTAGTGGAGAGAGATTGCATTTTTTTAATCATCATTTTAAATTTATTTAAAATATAAAGTTATACTTCATCATTTGGGATTTTTCTTTTAAAGTTTTCTTTCTCAATCCATGTCTGAGTAAAACTATTTAGAAGTAGTACATTTTCAAGATAAAGATTATTTATATTTGGTTCACTAAATAATAGGTGTTAAAATATATGCTATAATTAATTTAAAATTACAAGTTGAGATTTGCTACTGTGATATAATTTATATACTAGTTCCACTAGCATGGTGAAGTATTAAAATACTCTATTGCATAGGTGTTGTAAAATAAACCTTATAGTAATAAAATTTGAATTCAAACTCGAGTGGATAAAGAAAGTGACAAATGTTTAAGTACTAAATGTATAATTTTGAGATACTTAATTTGATTATATGTTCAAAGTAAAAGTGGGATAAAATATTGAAATCCATTTCCTACACACATGTATATTGTATTGCCACACATGCTGTCAGTTTATACATCAAATGTAGATATAATCATTATATCACATATATCTTTAAAAAGAGCTGAAAACATTTGACTTCAATCATCATCATCAACCATTATCAATCCACTGCAGGATGAAGGTCTCTCCAAGTTTAATCCATTTTCTCCGATCTTTAGCTTCTCTTCTCCACATCACCCCTGCACATTTTCTTATTTCATCCATCCATCTCACATGTGGTCTCTTTCTGGGTCTTTTACGATCTCTTGGAATTCAGTTTAAAATTTCAATTGTCCATCCATTATCATCTCTTTTAGCAAAATGTCCAGCCCAATTCCACTTCAATCTTTTAATTTTTTCAATGAGGTCAGTAACATCTGTTTGTTCTCTTATCCATACATTACATTTTCGATCTCTTCTTGTTATTCCCAACATACATCTCTCCATACTTCTTTGAGTGGTCTGAAGTCTCTGTATTGCTCTTCTATTAAGTGCCCAAGTCTCAGATCCATAAGTAAGAACTGGTAAAACACATTTGTTAAAAACTTTCCTTTTCAAACACATATAGAGATAGTTCATATTATAAATATTTATTTTTAATATTTGCTGTCATATAGTACTGATTTGTATTTTGTTTTGTTAGTTAAATGAAATAAAAAATTTTATTTTTGTTAAAATATATGGTATTATTCTTTAATGATCATTTTGATACATTTAAGTTCAGGTCAAGATATCACATTGCTGATTCATTTAAGATTACTTAAATATTTTATAATATTTGCTATTTGAATCCAATAAGTTAAAAGTAAAATATATACATAAAAATCCTTGAAATGCATATTCATCTTGATAGTAATAAATGTTTATTAAAGAAAAGCCCTGAGATAATTATTACAATAAGTCTTAATGAATATTTTTTAATAGAAACTCTAAGATTATTTAGTCAATGAATGAATAAAACAAAATTATATAAGTATGAAATCATTTAGCAATAAACTAATGATTGTTAAAGTATTATAAAAAATTATAGATTATATTTCAAAAGTTTAGTAGTCAAGATTTAAAAGCCTAAGAAATTATATATTTACATTAATTATTTATTCTGCTTGGAATCTGAAGTGAGTGTGTTCGTATAAGTTAGTCTTATAAATGCTCAACCATATGTAAATGCGTTTTCAGTACACACAAACACAACCAGAAGTGTATTTTCAGTTTCACTCCTCTGATTTTCATTTTAGCACAGTTAACCTCTTGCTTACAAAGTCTCTTCCAAACAAATTTAGATTGAGAGGTTACAATACATATCACATATTTTTAAAATTTACTACTATTAATGTTTATTTTATATATTTCATAATGGATTAAATATTATATGTGTATAATTAAATTACATATATATAAACTTTCATATAATTATCAAATATAAGCATACCATCTTTCTCCTTATCCATTCTCATTTTTTTTAAAGCTACAATTTCACCAGTCTTTGTATCTCGAGCCCGATCTAAATTTAAAAAAAAACTGAGTTCAGAAACTAATACCAAACAATAAAAAATGACTAATTATGTATGTGTATATATATATGATAAAACCACATAAAGAAAAATAGATAATAAATTATTAGAGATTGTATAATTTACAGGATTAAGTTTTAATTTGGTAAGCTTAACAAGCTTTCACTATAAAATACTATATTCATATCTTAAATATAATCTGAGCTGTTCAGTTTATATTTAATTTAAGCCATAAATATAATCCTCTATATTGAAAGTATATTAAGCTTACCAAAATAAAATTTTTTCATAAATGATACAGCATCTAAAGTTTGTTTATTTAACATATCACTGTTAGTATAAATAAGTGAAATATTCTTTAGATTCAGTAAATGACAACTCGAGCAGGAAAAAGTACCTTATAACTTCCTCTTTTTCCATACACAGAAGTGTCTCAAACACCAAGGCTAGAAGAAATGAATTTTTATATTAATTAAGAACTTTATTTCTAAATATTTAAAGTGATTGATATTTTTTACTTGATAAATCTGATATTGCTTTCAATTTAAACTTTGTCTTTTTTGTCAACAATAAATCAAATGATGAAAGTAAGTAATTTACATTATATGTACAGCAATCATTATTTATTTGTAATGGGTTAGAATTAACTTCCAATATCTGCAATAGAGACAAATGAAATATCCCCTAGTTTTTGTATGTGACAACTCAACCAGTGTAAGGAACAACATTGTCTTTATACCTTCTTTTTTTTCCATAGAAAAAACCCTAGGCTAAAAGGAATTAATTTTTATAAAAAAAATTTATACCATGATTAAAGTATGTACAATTAAAATAATTGTAAACATACATAAAAAAAAAAATCAAAACATTACCTGGAAGATTATGTGAAATTTGAGCACAAGAAATGATAGATAGATTGAACTTCTTGCATCTGTAATTCTACCATTGCACTAAATGATATGTATATATTGCAATATAAAATAGTATTTACACTTTTTGATTAATGTGCTATATGAGTCAAAGGAACTACCAAGTTTAAATGAATATCATTTATTATTAGCATTTCTCAAATGACCACATTTAGGTTTGATGATGATAATGATCAAGCAAGTGTTTATTTTCTCTATAAGTTCAGTTTTTAAACATGTGCTACATTTCCTGATCATCATCATTTTCTGTCAATTATCTTTCTGATGGCTAGACTCAAGATTGTTCCACATTGGTAACTTAATTTAGAACTCATAATAATCTTACATCTTAGAAGAGCTACTAATATACACAATCCAATCAAGATAGATCTCAGTTCTACCATTCTATCAACATCCCAGCTAACATTCTGGCAATAACTCAGATTAGAGAATGATCTCATTCATCATCCAGATAAAGCTGATTATATATTCAAATGTCAAACCAATTTGTGGAATCAGATAGAGAACCAAAATAACAAATAAATAAATGTTTTTATTAACAATTTTTATTAAATTATCCAATAATGAATAATATTTCTATAATGTAATTTTCATTACATCATTCTCATGTAAGTTAGGGCGTGGGTTCTATCCGCTTTTAACATTTTGTGGAGAGATGTACATCTTTTTCACATGTCTTTGGTCATGTTTATGATTACATCCCTGTACAAGGTGTTAAAAGAGAATAGAACCAATTTCCTACTTTGTGTGAGAGTGATGTAGTGAAAATTACATTACAGAAATATTATTCATTAAATAGTTTTATTATCTTAATAGTAAAAAAAAAATTTAATAATTAATGAAGAAAAAGAGAAAAGTAAAATAATAAAAATGATAAAATTACATATTTGGATTAGCATTTTTCCCTATGAAATGTATGCACATAAAAAAAATAATGTAAAAGAACAAACATGTATAGGCAAAAAAAAAAAAGATATCAATTAAGGATTGACAATTATATAATATATTCAAGATAAATTCTTATACTGATATACAATAAATAATTATAGAAACAAATATTAGTTACAATTGTATAATTTACTTATTTATATATTTTATTGTGGATTTTATGGTACTCTATAAGCTTAAAGATATTTATTGAGCCCATAATGTCTTTGACTTCAAAATCTTCTTTCCATACACCCAGAGTTTTTTTTTTTTTCATTTATAGTACAGACTATTTCTTTAGATGTATGTCACCATATTGTCTTTTAAAATATGCAATATCACTTCTTTGCAATATCTCAACAGATCTATTTACAATTTTCTGATTGCAGTCAGTACAAAGCAAATAGTTAATCAAACATTAACAATATAATTTGTGTACTTAAAAGAATGACTTCTGAATTGTAGCTTACATATAAGCTCATAGTTCTTAGGTTCATAAAACAAAATATCTTCTACTATCAGATAATCCAATATTTGAAGCTATTTGTTCTAAAAATGCTAAAGGACCTTGCAATCCTCCAGAACTGGAATGATCTAATAAAGTTTGTTAATTGTTCAAATGTGATTGAGAATCAAAAGATGGTGATGGTTGTTGAGATGAAGATATAGACTGGCATGGTTGAAAATTGGCTAGAAGAGTTTGCCAGTATTGAATTTTCTCATAATGTTTCTAAGTTAGATCATTCTTGTGATTAAGTTCCAATTTCAGTTTGTTAATTTCCTCTTTTACAACTGGTTCAGGTCATTGAACTGCAAGAAATAATCTTTTTTGCGGAAAAAATACTTGCAACTGTTTGGCAGCATCTAAAAACTTTTGCATATTTTATTCTGCAATTGTTTTAATTTCTTCACTATAAATAATCTTAAAATGATCTTCATTAATTAATGGAGTTAAACATGCCTGAAAAACCTTTTCAAAATCATCAACTAAATTAGTACTTGCAGAAGCCATAGCTCTGCTAACATATCTCTGTGTTATTGATTAACAGTCTGGATGCAAAAACTCTTATCAAAATATATTTTCTAGTGACTTATCTAATTTAATATCAATCCTTATTCATATACATTATGATCTGAAAAATTATTTTAAAAAATTATAAAAAAAAAAACCCATAATGATGATTTATGAAATAGTCAGTTTAAGATAGCAATTTATTAAGTGAAAGGAAACAAAAAAAGGACGTTCAAGCTATCAAATTAATTTACTTTAAAATAATCAATTCATAAAACTATATTATATATGTGTGTCAATAACTTAAATATTGGATTACAATCTTTATTTTAATTACTAAAAGAAAACATGATTGTTATAAGATTAACTAAAAATGCAAATGTTAACATACATTAAACAAACATCTTATGTGATATATGACATTGATTTTTTCTTGACTATTTATAGTCTTTTCTTTAGTGTCTTAAGCAATATTATATTGCTATGGCTTATTAATATATGGTTTGGCTGAAGATCTCGGATAGGTGGGTTTGAAGACATTTGGTGTCTAAATATTTCAGATTTTCTACTTAATAGTTTAACTTTTAGATAATTGCTGGCTTTTTTTATCCCTATGTCAAATGCATTGATTGAGAAGTGAACCCAGGCTAGCTGCTTAAAAGGCAGCTATGCTAACCGCTAGGCCACCAATGCTTCACAAATGCTGGCTTTGGCTATTTTAAATCTAGTGTCTGAAACTACCCTAGTGCTTCACTGAGGAGTACCAAAGCATGAAACCATTGGTCTGAGGTTAGGGAGTAGTTTTCAAGATAGATTTTTAAATGCTTTGTTTAGCTGGCACTTATCAATAAAGCTTCTTAGAGCAAATTAGCAGAGCTCTTTATTTTTTATGTACAAGTTTAAAATTGAGTCATGTGATATATGACTGATTTTTTTTTTTTTAAACATCTATTTATTTTATAATAAAAACAAAATAATAATAAAAGGTAATAATAATAGTAGTAATTAATACATATGCATAATTTAAGAACTGATAAATATTTCTGAGTCAAATTAATTCTATTTTTAAAAAAATATTAATAAATTTATGTTTTTATTTTATAATAATCATCTATTCTTTAGATGACAAAATACTAGATAAAGTAACACTGAAGAAAAAATAAAGACTTTGTAGTCATGAAAATAAATTAATTTTTGTCTTTTATAATCTACTTCAAATCCCAATAACTTGCCAAATTATGAAAAAGCGAAATCATATTCCAATCCCTTGAACCTTTCAAAGAACAATATATGTTTCACAATATCAAACTATTTGGCACCTTTCTTTATTTACTTCTCCACATTATAATGGCCAAATGTTTTAAATTAAGAAACAATGGAATAATCACTTTGTTAATTGAAGTATTGCTTTAGACACAAATGGCTTGAAGAAAGAAAGTTTCAGATTTAAGAAAATTAAATAAAATGAACTATGCACTTGATAAAGAAACTAGCACAAAATATGACAAAAAAAAAAAAATATTTTAATGATAGTGAAGTAAAATGATACATTCGTAACTTTTTCTTCTACTGGAAAAAAAAAGAATTCAATTTGAATAAAAACATTTTCAAATTTATAGTGATATACAAAAGTATTAACATAAATGATAAATTATAAGCATATATATTTTTGTTAATATATATATATTTGTAAACTTTTGATAGGTTATCCATGGCTTAAATTATAATTCCAAAATTTTAAATTTATAGTTTGGATAACAGTAATAAATAATTTGATACATAACAATTAAAAAAAAGAATTCTGTAGAGATTTAATAATTGTTGTTATCTATGATCATTTATAATATAATCTACTATATAACTTTTAATACAATATTTGTCCATCTAAATAAACAGAAATTACTTATCAATTTGACTTTTAATTTATTTTCATGCAATGTTCCTTTAAGAGCTAAAGATCTAAAATTGTAGTTAATGAAAGAATAAACAATTATCTACCACAAAATAAGAATTTATTTTAAAATTATTATAATTGTAATATCTTGTAAATTATAAATATTTTTTTATTCAAATTCACTTAATAGTGCCATTTATTAAAAATATAGTTAAAATCTATAAAAATTTGGTTTTCAAGTAATGATTTAAATTAATTTTGTTTGTAAAATATTTATTGATTTTAATATTTTAAAAGAGAAACAGAAAAATCTTTAAGCTAGAAAGTTGTAAAAGTTGGTTTGGAAAATTGACCAATGAGAAGTCAAGTAAATAGTTTGCTGTCATCAATTATGCCGGGGTTTTTAAGGGAAAAAAACAGCAGATATTCTGGGAGGAGAGATTTAAAAAACTTAAAAAGCAGATCGCTGTTTTAATATCTTTCTCAGTAAAATATTATAAAAATTAAAATATTCCAAGTTTAACAAGTCAAAAAATCATATTTAAAAGCTGTCTAAATGTATAAATGATTTTAAAAATAATTATTAATACCATGGAGTAAATAAATTAATCTTCATTACAACCTGGTTGCCAATTCTGATCGTCTATTTCAAGCCAAGAAAATAAACAAAATGTTTGAAAAATCCAAGCTGTTGATTTTAATTTAGTCTATGATAACCATAAAAAAAGAAAGACAACTATCGGATGGCTTCAAAGAGAAACTTAACTGCAACCACAAAAGAAAGCATTCATTTATCTTTATTAAATTAAGTGTTTTATTAATTATAGATTGAAAGTGAAAAATAGATTAAGAATTCCAAGAAATAAATTTTTAAAACTGATAGAAATATTTTATAGAACATTAAAGATAATTAATTAGTCATGAATGATGAATGCAAAAAAAGCTCATTTTTGTTTGAATTAAACAGTGGAGATGTAAGAAGTAGCTTACAAAATTTTGAAGAAAATGTTTAGTCTATAAAAAAAAAACAAATAAAATTTGAATCAATATTTCTTATGTAAGAATAGAAAGTGAACTTTTATTATTGTATGATAAGAAAGGAACAGTAAAATTGGAATAATAAAAATCTAAAAATCTATTCAAGTTTTTAATAGTAAATGACAATCACGGAGATAACACACTATAATGCATAAAGTTAAAGGTTTATTAAGATGTATTTAATATGAGAAGAGTAATAAATAACAGGAAAGGGGATGAAATAGGTGAAGAAAGCTATGGTTGAATTAGTTAAAATGTATTTAAAAGTTTTGCAGTGTAAAAAAAATGGGCATGTAACTTTAAAACTTGAAATGAAGGATGCATCCAATTTAAAATTTTACTAGTTAGTGTATTTAATTTGTTGTTTAAATATACATGTATTCTAGAAGACAGAAGATGGGAGAAGCACTCAAACTCATGAAGGAATATATACAGGGTGACCATGGTAAAAATGGAAATCGAAGTTTGAAATGGGTTTCACAAAATAATATTTTAATTTTAAATTTATCATTAATATTTTTCTTATTTAAAATGAAATATAAATGCAAGGTATTTGTCATAGTGACAATTTAAAGAATTTATGTTTGCAATCTGTTATATAATGTTAAAGGTATGCTTAAGTATAGAAAGAGAGAAATCATGAATTATAATGTGAATGTGCGTAGGGGGAACATAATGTTAACTGTATATTTTGACCTGTATATAGTGAGTTGGTATTTTTCTGTCAGCTCATATTCACATATATATATATACACACATATTTTATTAAAATCATGTATATGTTATTTTAATTTAAAATTATTTTTTTAAATGGAATTTTAAGATCTTGCAAGTTTTTTTAAAATAAAATTAGTTTTTCTTTTGTTTTGTTTCTAACTCTTAGAAATTCTTGTTTCTAATTCTTAAAGATAGAAGGGTGAAAAAAGTATAGGTTTTTTTTTCTGAAATTAGCTCTATTGTCGAAACTTTGATAGTGGAGGTATTTTTTGAGCTATCTATTATGCTCATCAATTTGGAATGTTTCCACAGAATTAAAAGCAAAATTTGTTCAAAAAAGGACATATATTAAAGATGTAAATCCAGACTTTGAGGACCAAAAAAAAAAAAACTATAAATTACGGAATTGCCTTTTGTTTAAATTAATTGGAATTTTGCCAGAGATAGTGATTGATAGATTGGTTTTTGATTCATCTTGGACTCGTCTATGATTTAAATCCTGCAAAACTAAATTAAACAAATAATATTTTAAAGTGCAGACAATATGTTGAGTGGCTAAGAAGTATCAGAACTTCCCCCCTCAGGGAACTTCTCTTTCCGACACCACCTGGAATTGCCATTGGTAATGCTGATCTTGCAAATAGGAACATGTAGAGCTAGCTGAGGAAAATGGACTAAAATGAAAATCTCAGACAATCCATGACAACCATAGGATGAAGTGCTTTTCCCCAGGATCAAAAAACTACACTGATCAATCAGGGTAACTAGACTTTTTCTTACAAGAAACATTTGTGTGTTAATGTATATGTATAATGCGTAATAGAATAATAAAAAGCCTTCACTTGAAATTGATGTTTCAACAATAGAAAGGGATATTACAGGTTTGTTGATTATACTAACTTAAACTAACCAATATTAAATTTTTTTTATTAACCATTTTTTCCTTTTCCATCAGTTATATTAGCAGTATGTATCTAAATAAAAATTGGATACTCAATCTACAGAAAGAGATATTTAAAAGATAAAGAGGTCCGGTAAGTTCTGGAATAGGATTTAACATTTGTGAGAGAGGGTTTAAGTGTTGCTATTAAGTGCACTCTTATTAGTAAGTCACCCTTGAGTTCACTCCTAATCTGTATATACCATAATTATTGGTGTCTTTCAATACACTGGAATTAAAGGATGGTGCATGTTCCTTCAAGAATATGTTAAATCAGTATTAGTAATAAATAGAGTGAGATGGTTTGGTTCGATAAATGCAAGGGGAGAAAGTGAGAAGGGAGAGAAAAAGGATATAATAAATATTTCAACTTTAATGAAGTGTTTGATTTCATTATTATTTAACTAGTTAAGTATTATATTCCTTTTATAAAATTGAAGTCCATCACAGATTGTTTTAAAGATCGCATTTGGCGATTGCCATTTGTAAACAAATAAACAACCTAAAGATATCTTTGCAATCTGTTTACAAGCAAAAAAAGCTTGGTGGCACCCTCATTCAGCCACCTTATTTTATAATTTTATAAAAAAATATACAGACTGTGCAAAATGTTGAGGCTCATAGTTGTTAACTTAATAAATGGTCTGATGTTAATAAATGGTCTGATGTTAGAGTAAAAAGGGTGTTTGAGAGTTCAGGTGGTTAAATTGGGGGTAGTATCCAAGTAGGGGAGGGTTTTGAGTTTTGGAAATAATTTTAAAATATTTTAGATAAAAATGCAAGATAGAATTAAAATAAAAACATTTGTAGGAGAAAACAAAGAAACCCTATTTGAATACCTAGAAATTTTAGAAGAGTGGTTTTGTATATACAAGGCAAAAAAAGAAAAGAAAATAATCATAGCAAGTAATTATTTGGTGGGCATGGCAAGAGATTGGTGGAAAATGATGCAGAAAAGACCAGATGATTTTAAGCAGTATAAAAATAAATTAATGCATACGTTTTGGAACATAGAGAGACAAAAAGGATGTGAAGTCAAGTAAAATTAAAAAAAAAATAAATAAATGATAGGATAGTTTTTTTAAAAACAAATGGTGAAATTAAGGATGCTAGAATATCCTATTTCAGAACATCAGATTATAAGTATGCTAAAAAAATATGCCAAAAAATATACGAGAGATTATCGATCTATAGGTGTAAAGAATTGGAAGACATATTGGAAGTCCTTAGAGAGGAAGAAAACATACAGAAAGAGAAACAAGAACTATGCAAACTGTTAATGTAGTCATTGAGGAAGAAGAAAACATCCAAGCATGGCTGAACAAACTTGGCTGTTATATTGATAAAAAATGCAGGGAATAGATACAGGCTCCACTAGACATGGGGAGTCGGGTCTCTATAAATCCAAATAAAATATTAGATAAAATCAGAAGTCAGAAGAGGGAAATGCAGTTGTTACTGTTAAGAAATACTGAAATAACTATGATTAATGGTAAAAGTTAAGTTGGACCACAAGTGGGTAAAAAAGGATACAGCATACGTTATTGTTGATGTCAAGTTTGGTAAAAGATCTTATATTGGGGTCAGATTTTATGCATCAAACTGGGACAAAAATTAATTATAGTGAAAAGAATAGTGATAGAAAATAAAAAGGTGTCATTTATGTGGTCATAGCAGACAGTGACAATAAGGTGGCATATATGGTAACCAATGATATATACCAAGAAATAGAGTATAAATAACTGAGTTAGGGTGTAATAATAGGGGCTGGGAAAGTCAACTTAAAGAGGTACTTTTGCAAAACGAATAAGTATTCACCACAAAACCTGGAATTATAAAGGGCTAGGTTTACCGGATAAAAGTGAAAGAAGAAACTAATTTTTAGGGTAGGTCATACCTGTTTCCTGTCAAATACAAAGATGAAATAGATAAACCAAATACAATAAATGGAACAATGG
Organism: Epiperipatus broadwayi; assembly: GCA_028023455.1. Classification (NCBI taxonomy): domain Eukaryota; kingdom Metazoa; phylum Onychophora; class Udeonychophora; order Euonychophora; family Peripatidae; genus Epiperipatus; species Epiperipatus broadwayi. The sequence goes on from JAQFVV010012404.1 coordinate 11,815,669, forward strand.
GGTATCATTAAAAAACAACAGTAACCATATATAAACCTATTGGTAATTGTAAAAAAAAAAAGATGGCTCTATAAGAATATGATTAGATGCTTGTCAATTAAATACTATTACTAGATACCAGACTGAGATGTTCAACCACGAATTTCAGATTTGTTATTATAATTTAAGGAAAGAAATATTTTTCATCATTCGATTTGACATCAAGTTATTGGCAGATGTCACTTCACGCTGATGACCAAAAATACACGGCATTTTACTATGAAGACTTTACATACGTGTTCCACTGAGTTCCATTTGGACGTGTTAACAATGGATTAGGACTACTGCAAAGTTTAGATCAGATCTTATCTCAGAGGGTAAAGGAATTTATACTATATTATATGGACAATGCCACGATAACGTCACGATCACCGCAGGAACATTTGGAAAACTTAGTTATGTTTCTTTAAAAGTGTCATGAAAAAAATATCACAATAAATCTAAAGAAAAGTAGTCTACTACAAGAGGAAATTATACTTCTCAGTCATGTCGTGTGTGCTCAAAATGTGAGACCGCACTCTGACAAGATAGAAGTGATCAGTAGATTTCCCTGGTCAAAGAACAGAAAACAATTAGTTCGTTCCTAGACATATACAATTTCTGTCAAAGATTCCACAAGGACTTTTCTACAGATACGGAAGCACTTGTGCATCTGCTGAGAAAAGAGAGCAAGTGAGAGTAGACAGAAGAACAAGATCGAGCATTTAATCAGGACAAAGAAAATTTAGTAGATACTGTTACACCCGCTTATCCGGATTTTGACAAACTCTTTATGTTACAAACAGACTGTAGTAGAGTAGGATTGGAAGCGGTAATGTTTCAGGAGAATGAAGAGAAATACCTAGAGTTTTATATTTTTTTAAGTAGGACATTAAACTCAGCGGAAATAATTTATACCACAACAGAAAGGGAAGCATTGGCAATTGTTTGGGCATTAAATAAACTTAAGCATTTGCTTCTGGGATCCAAAGTTATTATAATCACTGATCATAAAAGTTTGGAATTCTAGTTAATAAATAATTAAAGCATAAACTTTTCTAAGCTAACGTCTTTTCACAATTATGGTAATAACAATACTATTGCTAACTTAAATAAAATAAATCATGATCTCTTAATTTTAGAATAAGATAATGAATAATCTAGGAAATCTAGGATTACATTCAGATATTAAGAATGGGTATAAATAGGTGCTATTTAACAAATGATAGGCTTATAAGATAAGTGTTGTACTTAGAGAAATTTAATTACAAGGTAATTCATTGCTCCAAGAGAGAAAATATAGTGCCAGATATATTAAGCAGAATTCCGATTTTGGACCACAGCCAAAATTTAACACTAGAGGGAGCTCGATTAATAACTCTTAGAACCAATCCTGAGGGGTCGATAAAGGGGGATATAAAGAGATTGAAGTTTTTATAAAACTCAGACACTATATGTAAGAAACTGATACAAGGGTATAATAAAGCAAATTGCAGACAATCAGAAATTTGCACTCAGTAAAAAAACAAATTATATAGGTATAAAATAACAAATGGGTTGTTGATGTTTCGTGTTAAAAGGGGGATAGATTGCTGGAGAGTAGTTATACCATGAAATCTAAAAGAAAAGTTAATAAATTATGTACATAGGATATATGAACATTATGGTTCACTTAAAACAAATAAACTTCTGCTGAGATGCTATTATTGGTCAAATTTGTATAGGTTGTAGTCACTATGTTGCTGAGGTGCTATGACTGTTGGCAAAATAAACCAGCTAATAAAAATTATGCTGGGATGTTGGTGCTAATAATAACTAAGAACCCAAACATGCTACTAGCCACAGATTTTCATGGTCAGCTACTGTATTTTTGTAAATATAAATATATATTAGTGATATACAATGTTTTTTCAAAATTAGTATAGGCCTACCCTTTACAAAGGGCTGACACCAAATCCTCAATAACCGTACTAAAAGAGAAACAATTTATTCAAGTTGGAAAATCCTGGAGAATTTTGAGCAACCATGGTACCCCTTTTATATCAAAGGAATGGAAAAGTTGGCTTCAGTAAGAACAGATACATCACGTTCTCACCTCTATCCATAACCCCCAGTCTAATCGATGCAAATGGGTTGTGAAAGAATTGGGGAACGTGTTTCATGTACATTAGAAAGGTAACCATCAACAATGGTTTAAGGTATTGCCACACATAGTTAAAATTATTAATTATACATACCATCAGTCTACAGGACTAGCTCCAGAATGCTTACATTTTGGTCGGGTCAAGCCTTCTCTTCTCAAATGCCCTGTTCCTACTGGGAGTGAAACTGTGAATGTAGCAGAGGATGGAAATTTTGCTAGAGACAGATTGAAGAAGAAAGCTAAACAGAGAATAAAGAAAGCAAATGCTCATCCGATACACTTTACAGTAGGAGATTGAGTTTATGTTAAAACCCAGATGGTTAGTAAGTTGAGTGATAAACAACATAAAAAATTTTTTTCTTTACTTGAAGATCCCTACAGGATCATTCAAAAATGCAGACCTAATGCATTAATAGTAAAAGGAAAAATAAATTAAAAAGGGGACCTATAATGCATGAAGCCTAAAACTATTTAAAGAGAATGAGAAAAAATTCCATGGGATAATTAAAAAGATTTTTTTGGAAAGAGTGCAAGGAATTGGTATTTTTCTGCCAGCACATAAGGCAGAGGGTGCTAAGAATCCCCTGATTGCGGACCCAGGCTGCCATTTGATGACGACTTTTAATTTAGGTACTTACAACTGCAGATCACTTTCAAGTGAAGGAAGATTGCAAGAATTAGAAGAACTCTCTTATATTAAATGGGACGTTATTGGACTTTGTGAAGTTAGAAGAAAAGGAGAAGAAACAATTTTTTTAAAAAGTGGACATATACTCTATTATAAAGGCACACATATTGGAAATACAAGTGGAGTAGGATTCATTATAAATAAAAAGTGGAAGAACAATATTGTGGAGATTGATGGTGTATCGGACAGAGTGGCAAGATTAGTTATACAACTTAATAGCAGATACCAAATGCAGATAATTCAGGTTTATGCCCCAACAAGTTCTCATAGTGATGAAGTAGTAGAAGATTTTTATATGGATGTACAAAAGGCTTTTGATCAGAGTAAACAACATTTTAAAATTGTTATGGGAGACTTTAATGCTAGAATTGGTAGACAAATGAAAGATGAAATTGCTGTAGGTAATTTTGGTTATGGTAATAGAAATGAGAGAGGACATAGACTTGTGGAGTTTGCAGAAAAAGAAAAACTTTATATTATGAATTCATTTTTTGAGAAAAATGTTAAAAGGAAATGGACACGGAAGCATCCAAATGAAGGTACAGCAAAATTGGATTATATTTTGACTAACAGAAAATACATATTTCAAGATTGTAATGTTCTTAATAAATTTAACATAGGAAGTGATCATCGATTAGTAAGGTGTAAATTACGTGTTAATGTAAAACTAGAGACAAAAATTATTAAGAAAAACAATATTTACAGTTGATATTCCTAATCTTCAGAAACATTCTAATGAATTTAAATTAGAACTTACAAATAGGTTTCAAGTGTTAGGATATTTTGAATATGATTCAGATTTGAATGAAATTAATATGAAAATAACTGATACACTTTTAAAAACTGCAACAAACATAGCTGGTAGAAAAAAGCAGCAATTGACAAATAAAATTTCTACTGAGACTAGAGAATTTATGAAGAAAAGAAGGAATATGAAGATATACAAAAATGATGTATTAAAAAGAATTGAATATCTCGAATTTTGTAAAATGGTACGGAAAAGAGTTGAAAATGATATAAGAAAGTATAACTGTGAAATAGCAAGGAAAGCTGTAGAAGAAAATAAAAGTCTCAAAAATGTTAAACAACATTTTGGTATTGGTAGGAAATTTATATCTGCATTAAGAAAAAAAGATGGAATTATTACTAAAAAGAGAGATGACATCATGAAATTGGTAGAGGATTTTTATCAAGAATTATATAGTAATAAAGAACAAGTACCTCCTATATCTATTACATCTTCCGAATTGCCCAGAATTTTAAATGAAGAAGTGAGACATGCAATTAAGTGTATGAAGAAAGGAAAGGCTCCAGGAAATGATGGAATTATAATTGATATATTAAAAGAAGCAGGTGAAGAAATAGAAACAATTTTAGCAAAGTTATATACCAAATGTCTAAATGATAAAGATGTACCAGAAGATTGGAAGAATGCAGTAATAATATTAATATTTAAAAAAGGTGATAAAGAAGATATTAGAAATTACAGACCTATCAGCCTTTTATCAGTTTTATATAAAATTTTTACCAAGATAATTACAACTCGTCTACAGAGAACTTTGGATTTCCACCAACCAAGAGAACAAGCTGGATTTAAAAGTGGTTTTAGTACAATAGATCATATCCAGGTATTGAGAGAAGTCATAGAAAGGACAAACAAATATGAGTTGTCATTATGTTTTGGATTTGCAGATTATGAAAAGGCATTCGATTCTATAAACATTTCTTCAGTGATTAAAGCATTAGATCATCAAGGTATAGATCCAGGATATTGTCATATTTTAAAGAATATTTATAAAAATGCAACAGCAACAATTAGATTACATAATGATACTGGAAAAATCAACATTGAGAAAGGTGTAAGACAAGGTGACTCCATATCTCCAAAACTCTTTACAGCAGTGCTGCAAGAAGTATTTTGTGGATTAAAATGGAAAACTAAAGGAGTGAAAGTAAATGGAGAGTATTTAAGTCATTTAGATTTCGCAGATGATGTAGTTGTTTTTGCAAATAATGCTTCAGAGCTGCAGGAAATGTTGCAGGAGTTAGCAGATGAAAGTAGAAAAGTAGGACTAAAGATAAATGTTAAAAAGACTAAAGTAATGTTTAATCGATTTGCTCAAAATATGAAAATAAAGATTGATTATGAAGAATTAGAAGAAGTTAACAGTTACAAATACCTTGGTCAGATTATTAATACAGATGGAAACATAATGGAGGAAATTAATCATAGAATTAAACTTGGTTGGAGTGCTTTTGGTAGAAATAACTTGATACTGTAAAGGAAATATGCCTATGTGTTTGAAAAGGATGGTTTTTAACAAATGTGTTTTACCAGTTCTTACTTATGGATCTGAGACTTGGACACTTAATAGAAGAGCAATACAGAGACTTCAGACCACTCAAAGGAGTATGGAGAGATGTATGTTGGGAGTAACAAGAAGAGATCGAAAACGCAATGTATGGGTAAGACAACAAACAGGTGTTACTGACCTTATTGAAAAAATTAAAAGATTGAAATGGAGTTGGGCTGGACATATTGCTAGAAGAGATGATAATAGATGGACAATTGAAATTTTAAACTGGATTCCAAGAGATTGTAAAAGACCCAGAAAGAGACCACATGTGAGATGGATGGATGAAATAAGAAAATGTGCAGGGGTGTTGTGGAGAAGAGAAGCTAAAGATCGGAGAAGATGAATTAAACTTGGAGAGACCTTCAGCCTGCAGTAGATTGATAATGGTTGATGATGATGATGATGATATGCATATATATTTTATCAAAATCGCATGTTATTTAAAATAAAAATTATTTTTTGAAATGGAATTTTAAAGTTTTTTAAAATAAATTAAATCGAGATAAAAAAAATAAGATCTTGCAAGTTTTTTTTAATAAAAGTTTTTCTTTTGTTTTGTTTCTAATTCTTAGAAATTCTTGTTTCTAATTCTTAAAGAAAGAAAGGTGAAAAATGAAAAAAAAGTATAGGTTTTTTTTTTATAATTAGCTCTATTGTTGAAACTTAAATAGTGGAGGTATTTTTTGAGCTATCTATTATGCTCATCAATGTGGAATGTTTCCACAGGATTAAAAGCAAAATTTGACCAAAAAGGGACATATATTAAAGGTGTGAATCCAGACTTTGAGGACTCAATAAAAAACTATAAATTACAGCATTGCCTTTTGTTTAAAGTTAATTGGAATTTTGCTGGAGATAGTGATTGATCGGTTGGTTTTTGATTCAGCTCAGACTCATCTACAATTTAAATCCTGCAAAACTAAATTAAACAAATAATATTTTAAAGTGCAGACAATACATTAAGTGGCTAAGAAATATCAGAACTTCCCCCGTCAGGGAACTTCTCTTTCTGACACCACCTGGAATTGCAATTGGAAATGCCAATCTTGCAAATAGAAACATGTAGAGCTAGCCGAGGAAAATGGACTAAAATGGAAATCTCGGACAATCCATGACAACCATTGAATGAAGTATTTTTCCCCACAAGATCAAGAAACTACACTAATCAATCAGAGTAACAACTTTTTCTTACAAGAAACATTTGTGTTAATGTATAATATGTATAATGGCATAATAGAATAATGAAAAGCCTTCACTTCAAATGGATATAAGTTTCAACAATAGAAAGGGGTATTACGGGTTTATTAATTATGTATATTGTACTAACTTAAACTAATCAATATTATATATTTTTTTATTAACCTTTTCTTCCTTTTCTATCATTGTTATATTAGCAGTATGTATCTAAATAAAAATTGTATACTCTATCTAAGGGAAGAGATATAAAAAGAGAAAGGTGTTCAGTGAGTTCTGGAATAGGATTTAACATTTGCGAAAGAGGGTTTAAGCGAACTCTTATTAGTAAGTCACCCATGAATTCACTCCTAGTCTGTATATACCATGATTATTGGTGTCTTTCAATACACTGGAATTAAGTAATGGTGCATGTTCCTTCGAGAATATGTTAAATCAGTATTAGTAATAAATAGATTGAGATGGTTTGGTTCAATAAATGTGAGGGGAGGAAATGAAAAGAGAGAGAAAATGGGTATAATAAATATTTCAACATTAATCAAGTGTTTGCTTGATTTCATTATTATTTAACTAGTTAAGTATTATATTCCTTTTATAGAATTTAAATCCATCACAGATTGTTTTAAAGATTGCATTTGGTGATTACCGTTCATAAACAAATAAACAACCCGATTGAAGAAATCTTCGCAATCTGGTTCCAAGTGAAAAAGCTTGGTAGTGCCCTCATTTGGCCATCTATTTTGTAATTTTTATAAAAAAAATTCAGACTGTGCAAAATGTCGTGGCTCAATACTTAAAAAAATTAAGTGTAATAGGATTATCTGAAAGGAATCGTAAACTTATTATAAAATCTAATGTATTTATAAGAGGAAAAAAAGAGTGAATGCTAATGCAAGACAATATCATGATCTCATTTGCAATAATATATATTGTAACCAAAACATCTCGAGCCAGCCACGTTGCGCCAAAAGCTGTAACCAAAATCCCCGGAGCCGTCCACCCTGATGGCTCACAAAGGTGGTAACCAACCTTCCATCACCCCTCCAACTACCCATCATCATACCGTACTTGTTGCGGCACTATAAATTGTAACCGTAAATTGTGTGGTCTCAACTACATCACGTAAGTGCACTAGGAATTACAACCTTGGTCACTGATCAACTCTCATTGCACATTATCAGCTATTAAGAGCTGTATCCAAAAGCATATCATACTATTTATTTTATGCACAAAAGACCACAATCAACATCTGGGGCAATTTACTACAGACAAAATTAATGAATTAACCTAACTTTTTATAATTTATTTGATCGCAGCCAGGGTATACCGCGAAGACCTATCATAGTATTATTATAAAACATATTAAACAAATTATAAGTGCAATTTTATCACCCTTAAACCTCAATTTGCGATTTTTATGGTATGCGACCCTATGGCCGACCATGTACAAGATAGCGTAATTTGTGGAACCACATAAAATTATGAAATTTTAAATCATCTATATGATTTCTAAGACAGATGCTAGTCCAGGTAAAGCTTTGCAATTAATAAACATGAATAATTGGGTTCTTTTATAATTTAATATATCATTGAGACTCTTATTGTATTGACGAATGAAAATTTAAAAATGTTAGGTAAATATATTTAATCATATCATTATTGAATAAATCTGTTCACAAGTTTAATAATTAATTTGTATTTTATACTAGAATCAACTACGCAAAGCCACAATGATGGAAAAGGTAAATGGGATTTTATTGTACCTTACCAATCATATACTACCAAAGACGAAAAGCATCTTAATGTTTTCTCAAAATATTAATAAATTCTTATATCATGTAGACAATAATATGTAATTCAATGTATGCTCTATAATGTATGCTCTATCCAAAGTTTATGATTTCTGATGTTATGAATGACACATAGCAACGGCACAGTAAGTTTAATTATAAATCAACTTTTATTTACAAACTTTATGAACAATAAATAGTTAATTTCAATATTTTAAATAAAACATAAATAAACAAATAAAATAATTAAATGATGGTTCAATAGACTTTCTTCAATACATCTCACAGGTACAGTATTTAAAAACCTAATCATACCTTATTTCAATCTAATATAATGAATATTGAGACAATTATTAAATTCAGCATTAACTTATGAAATATTGAACGTCATTTCCAGATTCAATAAATCCCTACTGTATACCTATAATAATATAATAAATAATATGATGTTTGTATGTTTTAGCTATAATGTAATCATTAATTAAAATGAAAATGTAAACTTACACTCCGGTAGATAATAATTAACCAACAGTTAATTATCATGAAGTACTTGAATAGAATGTCCTGTTGCCATTTATCAATCTAACCGATAAATTATGCTTACAAATGAAGAAGATGATTTGGCAGATTAACTAAAATACTTTGCCCAACTTATATCTGTGAAGCAAACATATTCCTGTGGATGTATTCATCTACACGTAGGAATTAAATAATACTAACGTTTTGCGTATTTAAACACTATCATAAAGTCATACGTATAATCACACAATTCCGCGGATTAACCACCAGCGCAGGAATGTGTGTAAAATACAAAATGGCAATTAAAATAATCTGCGGATTAACCACCAGCACAGATTAAAGCCTTTAACATACTAAAACAACATTATAATTTACTTCACATTAAAGTGCAAATCATCCCCCTCAATTCTTCTGATTATTCAGAATACGCTGACACTTTAGCAAATGTGGGTTCTTGCTTAGTAAAATATTACAATAATCAGGACAACTAATGTACTACTTATCTTGCTTAAAATAAACATGTATAATATAATGTAAATAATATTGGCATGGGAATATAAATCTGGAAAGACTCACAAAATATCTCATAAAGATTGGTATATCTCATGAATTCATTAAGTACTGTTTAAGCTTTCTCCGCAAGCGCTATTCTTTTGAATAAATATTTTATTCAACCTTTATTAATTTAAATCTAACAAATATAACTTATGAACTTCATATGCGAGTTCATATAACGATAAAATTAAATAAATGTATTATTCATTAACATATAACATTTAACGGTGTGTGTGTGTGATAAAACTAAATGTAAAGCATTTTATAGTTCAAATACATGAATTTTAGCAGATGTGTATCACAAATTGGATTGTATAGCATTTTGTAACTCCTAATGTGATCCGTGGAATCCATGTACAATGTGTAGAATAATAAGTATATGAGGTAATAGCTATAACTGTAGTTAAATTCCATACATGCAATTATATCCATTTGATTAGTTATTAAAGCAATATTAGATTAACGATTTGCGTGGCTCTCCAAACATGAAACAATTTTAAAACAGGATACACAGAATTTAAATGAAAATGTTTTTCATAAAGTTATTAATCCCTACATCTCTCTATCAAAAGTGTTCCAAGTTTATCCTATCCATGCAAGTATTTATTTATCCATTGCGTTAATCCAGGAATAACCAATTACAGCAATTAATTTATTCATTTTAAACTAGACGATACAATTATAAAAAACTTTGATTAATTATTTGAAAAATGTTTATGATCCAAATGTTAAACAAATTAACTAGCAATTATTACTGGCATTATAAAATTAATTATCAATCAATAATATATTTTATTAGAATTAAAGAACGGAAATATTAAAAGATTTTGATAAATTTAACGCTTTACTTTATTTTAACTTAAACTTTTTTCTTTTTAAAAAACAAATTTTCATTTTCATAAAACTTCTGTAATTAAAACACTGATTCAAATTTTCCAAATTGTAGAATAATAAATATTTCAAAACATACCAAATTCTTGTGTTTAATTCTTTCAAACTTAAACTGGGAAGCTCCGACATTTCAAAAATGCGATATTGGAAAACGCTACGGTGATTTGATTCAGTTGGCCGACCGACTTGAAAAGATCTTTAAATTTAGTGATCCATCTTAATTAGATACCACTAAGTTATTTTATGTTTATAACAAATTTTGTGGTAATTTATTCACTTATTAATGGTTTCAAAATAAGCTCAGCAAATTTACACTATTTGCCTTTACCATTTCTGTTCTTCTTCCCACCAAAAGACAAACTAACAGACGATATTCTCCTAGAAATTCGCGCTCTTTTCTTTTATTACATTGAGACGCCTACGTAATTATTGTATTTATTTAATAATTTATTTTAATTGAACAAATGGTTTTATTTTAATTCAATAGAAATAATAATTTAAGATTACTTTAAATAAATAAAAACAAAATATTATTTTTAATAATATTTTACCAAATTTTAATATGTTGTAAAAATTTTAAAAAGTTAAACATTCTGATATGAGTTAGCATATGGAATGAAGCAAATTGAAAATTATTAAAATAATATCAGAAAGTAATCTGTTCAAGTGCGAATCAAGCCAACCAAATCACCAAGAGAAGAAAGAGAAATTTTTATATAAGTTACATCAATTAATATATTTTCTACTAAAATATATGGTTACAGTTTACTCCCCCCTACGGAAAAAATTTATCTTTCTTTAGAGTTCCCTTTAATCAAATTCTACTAAGGTACATCACAAATTATTATTTTTATTATCCTATCTATAACTTATCATCAATTTGAATATGGTATAACATTTTACAATATAAATCCCCCTAATTTATTGAAGGTACAGGTTTTAAACTACGTGCATTGTAGGTGCCTCGGATTCCTTCAGGGGTTGAGAGCATAAATGCGTTCTCTCCCACCTGACTTTCAATCATGAAAGGTCCATTATACAAGCTTAAGAATTTTCTGAATTCGTTTTTCTTTAAGTTGCTAACATGAGGAGTACGGACAAATACAAAATCTCCGACCTTAAAAGGGTGTGGTTTACCTTTATACTGTCTAGAGCGCTTTTGGCCCATTTTTCTTAAATTCTGTCTGGCTTTTTCTATATCAAGATTACTATCTATTTCTTCTAGAATGATGGGTAAAGGAGTTTTAATTAGTAATGGCTCCTGTATTCCAAATTGAAGCCTAATAGGAGTAAATTTTGTGGATTCATTCATGGTAATGTTTATGTAATTGACAACTTCAGGCAACTTATTTACCCATAACCGGTGATTATCCTTCACATAAACACGAAATAGCCTACTCAATTCCCGCATCACCCTTTCACACGGATTGGATTGCGGATTCCTTATAGAACTCATTATATGTCGGATATTCTGTCTTCTAATCCATTTTCTCCATGTGCTGGAAATAAAAGCAGTAGCATGATCCGTAAGAATAGACATAGGTTTTCCCACCAAAGGAAATTGACTATTGCTAAGACTTTTAATGACGTTTTTTGCATCAGTCTTAGGAACAGGATATGCACATACATATTTAGTAAATAAATCATAAGTAACTAGGATGAATTTTTGTTTATTAAAGGGTGGAAGAGGTCCATAGAAGTCTAATGATAATATCTCATTAGGTCCCCCTGGAAGAATAGGTTGAAGGATCCCAGCATGTGATTTTCCAGAATGTTTTGACTTCTGACAAATCTCACAATGTCTTAATTGACTTACAATTGATGTGTACATGTTTGACCAGTAAAAATATTTTTTTAATATATGCTCTAATTTTGGTGAGCCATAATGGCCATATTTGCAATGAACATAAGAGATTAGTCGATTAGTCATAGACCTAGGGATCACGACCTTCCACGAGCTATCCTTGTTAGGTATAGTCTGATACATCAACATGCCTTGATATAATTTGTATCTACTTTTAATTCGGGTAATGTTCCTATTCTGGCCTATGGGTACAGTAGGATCAGATAGTAATTTAATTATTCTTCCAAATTTCACATCTTGAGACTGTTCTACTGCAAGGTTCTTATAATCACCTTCAATAGTTTCATCTGTAACTAACTCAATATTTGTAATTACAATATTGTGATGGTTGGGATGAAAAGACAATGTATCTACAGGGTTACGGCTCAAAGCATCTGCTATGACATTTTTACCTCCCTCATAATATTGAATTTTATATTGAAATTGCTGGAGATAAAGACTCCATCTTACCAACCTTTCGTTGTTTAAATAACTTTTATTAAGGAACTCTAAGCTCCTATGATCACTTAAAACCACAACCTCTGATCCCAGCAAAAACTGACGAAGTTTCTGGAAAGCCCAGACTACAGCTAAGGCTTCCTTTTCGGTAACAGAGTAATTTAGTTCAGGCCCCTTTAGACGCCTGCTCAAAAAGTACAAAATTTGAGGTTTCTGAAAATCATCCACTTGGTATAAAACTACTCCTAATCCAAAATTACTGCTGTCAGTCTGTAAGTAAAATATTTTGCCAAAATCTGGATAAGCCAAAATGACCTTTTTTAGGAATGTAGCTTTTATCTTATTAAATTCTAATGTATGCTCATGGTTCCACTTCCATTTCACATTTCCTTTTAATAATAATGACAGTGACATGGTATCATTGGAAAAATCTTGGTAAAATTTGTGATAATAGTTACACAAGCCTAGGAATGATTTAAGCTGTTTCTTAGTTTTAGGGATAGGAAAGTTTTGAATGGCTGTCACTTTATCCGGATGGGGTTTAATTCCCTGATCACTGACCAGATGCCCCAGAAAAGTGATCTCAGTGGCTACCAATGTACATTTTTCCAAATTAATTTTTATATTATTAGTGTGACATTCAAAAAAGAATAAACCCAAATCATTTAAATGTTCATAGATGTCTGCGGACGCAATAACGATATCATCCACATACATAATTATTTTATTCCTTAATTGAGTGGAAAAAATTCTATCTAAACACCTAATAAGTCCTGCTCCACTGTTAATCAAGCCAAAAGGCATCCTTTCAAAAACATAGGATTGGCCTTCAAAACGGAAAGCAGTGTACTTTTGGTCATCAGTATGCAATGGAATTTGCCAGTAACTGGCCGTCAAGTCGAAAGTTGAAAAAATATATTTGCCCTTGAATTTGATCAAAAGTTCATGAATAGGTGGTGGTACGTCACGTTCTGGAATGGTTAATTGGTTAAGTGCACGTGCATCTAGGCACACCCGAACTGATCCATTTCTTTTTCTTACAATCACAAGAGGATTGACATAGGCTGAAGGGCTTTTCTTGACGATATGCCATTCAATCATTTTATTGATTTGCTGCTGTACTTCTGCCTGGTATTGGTATGGAATGGGGTATGATCGCTGCTGGAATGGTGCTTCATCCTTGAGTTTGATTCGATGGACGTATCCTCCAATAATACCTGGTATCTTTGAAAATATATCCTTGTACTGGATCATCAATTGATGTAATTGTTCTTTATAATCAATATCCAAAATGTTAGAATCATCTAATTTAATTTTTATGTTCAATTCAACTGATGTATCGTGTATGACCATTAATTGATTCAATTGAACATCTATATTATCAGAAAAATAACAAGAATCATTATTAAAGGCAAAAAGTTTGTTTTTAAAATCAATATTGCATTTATTTAAACTCATGAAGTCAGAACCAATGATAACTTCATGAATAAGATCGGGCATTATTAGGAAAACATGTCCAAATTCAGATTCACCAATTTTTACATTAAGCCAGGTTTGCTTATTCACAAGTTTTGCTTTTCTCCCATTTGCAAGCGTAACCTGAATTGGTTTAACAGGAAGCAAAGGTACAGATTTGTTTGCATCCACAATTTTATCATAAACAATCGAGGACAATATTGATGCCTGACTTCCAGAGTCTATCAAAGCATTAACAAGAACACCTTCAATATAAATTTTGACAATAGGACAACTATATAATATAGGAGGGTCCACAACCTCATAAGGTTCCAACAAATCAATATTAAGGTCTATACTATTTACATATGCTTCTTCATTGTCTATATGGTTCCTCCCCAAGTTAGCAACAGGCACCCACAGCGAGGAACTTTTCCATGAGGCCCCCTCTAGTTTAATGTACTATTTTTAACATTTGTTTGAATATCCTTTTTGTTAAGTAGTTTAATTCCACTAACAGAAGGTTGATTTCTATCTTGGGTCTTATTAATTAGACTAGGTTGACCATTAACTCTATTATAAAATTTTGGTCGTCTATAACTACGACTCCTACTCTCGTATCTTTTATCACGATAAGGACTTCTTATTGGAGCAACATTTACATTAGCCATGGAATAGTTATGAGAAGCTCTAGCCTCCTTTCCACCTCTATATTTGTTTTCTAGGTCGCATTCACTTGTTTCAAGTGCATCTAAGATCTCTGACACTTCATCAATTGTGTACTTATCCGCAGCTATCAAAACTTGTTCGATCTGTCGAGGTAAGTTATGTCTTAAGATCCTAACTATATGATGCTCAGATAATGGAAACGCAGTTAAAGTTTTAAGCTTGACCGCCTGTCCACGAAAAAATTGAGTATAGCTACCTTTATTAGCATTATACTTTTCTCGAGTGATTTGATAACGCATGTTATCCTGGCGATCTTCACCCCAGAAACTTGACATTATTAAATGTTTAAAATCTCCATATGTTTGAGGACAATCAAACAAAGACTGCCACCAATCTTTTGCAGCAGCATAAAGATGGTTGCTGGAGATAGCCAGTTTTTCTCGTTCTGAAAATGTACATAAAGTAAACAATTCTTCCAGATTTTGAAGAAATTCTAAAGGGTTTTCCAAATACTCCCCTTTAAATGGCTTAATCTTTAGAAATTTAAGAGCTGTAGATCCACCCATAGACATATCTGTGTTCTTGACATCATGGGCTACAGATCCAATTCCCAATGGTTTTTGGAGAATGGGAGTTGTGCGGATACCAGTAAAATTATTATCTGATACAACTACTTCTTTAACAGAGGTCTCCGTTCCATCTACATAATACTTAGTATTTTGACCAATGAAATTATCATTTTTCTCTTGAGCCTTTTGCATTTCTAACACTTTCAGCTGAAGATTTTCAATCATTGCCTCTAGTTTCTGCCCTTCTTTAAACTCATTTGATTCATTTGGCCACTCTTGACCTTTGTCCCTCACTTCCTTCAACTCTTTTTGCATCATTTCTAAGTTTCCAATAAATTTAGCATTAGTCTTTTTTAACTCTTTATTTTCGACTTTAGACCTATTGATGGTTTCCTCTAAAATCTTTTCAATGCTACCCAACTTTGCTCTACTCTCTGTTGCAGATTCATTCATATTCTGAAATTTACTTTCCATTTCAGTTTTTATTTCATCAATAGATTTGGCAGATTGAGACTCTACTTCTTGAACTTTATAGTTCATTTCACTAATTATGTGGGCCAACTGACTCTTTGAGTCTTCACTTGCCACATCAAGCACCTTCAATTTAGTGTCCAAATTTTCCTCGTAGGTTATAAACTTATTTCCGATTTCTTCTATTTGAACTTCTAAGTGCTTTTTATAATCGAAGAAATTAGCCTTAATTTCTTCTAATTTAATATCGGACTCCCCTTTAGCTGCCTTACAACTACTCTCTAAGGATTGGAATTTTTGGTTAAATTCCTCTACTGTTTTTACTCTAGCAGCTTCTATTTTTTCCTTCACAAATTCCTGAACTTCAGCCATTTTATTCTCAAAACTATCTAATTTTATAGACTGTTCATTTAATTTATCATTCATCTCCTTTTGAGAGATAGACTGTTCATTTAATTTTTCATTCATCTCCTTTTGAGAAGTAGACTGTTCATTTAATTTTTCATTCATCTCCTTTTGAGAAGTAGACTGTTCATTTAATTTTTCATTCATCTCCTTTTGAGAAGTAGACTGTTCATTTAATTTTTCAGTCTGTTCATTTAATTTTTCAGTCATCTCTTTTTGAGAAATTAACATCTCTTTTTGGGAAAGAGATTGTTCATTTAATTTTTCATTCATTTTTAGACTGTTCATTCATTCCAATCTCTATGCGTTGAAGCATTATCATAAACCGTTGTTGGAAATTAAAATCAGGAATTTCTTGAGTTGTCTCAGGATAATTAAATTCTTCAGAATCACTCATTTTGAGTATTTTATTACAACTATTTTAATATTTTATGAAACCAAGCTTTTACTTTTCTAAAATATGTGTTTTAGTAACAATGATCAATTAAAATCTTGTTCAAGCCGACCAACCACTAAATCCTCACCACCAATAGCTATCCCAGATGGTATATATCACACTCACTAAAATAATCTGAACCCCCACTTCAAATATCTGCAATATTATAACAACTACTTTACAAACCCTTGATAATTTCAACTTCTCCCAATTCAATCATAAATATTGGTATATCCTAGAATACGATTGCTATGGTCATCAGAAATCTATATAAGTAACCTGGAGAAATATAGCAATAAACATACAATATTTTATCACTATGATAGAGCATTTGTCACATGATAATATTCTTATAATATGAGAAATTAAAATTGCAATCAACAATCATTAATTAATTCAGTTCACAAATCACCATATTGCACTATGCAACAATCAATTAATCAAATCGCATGTTTATAAAGTGCTAAAACTGTATTTGCACACTTATAATGACTATATAACCTCAACATCTCGGGCCGATCCCATTGTGACGCTAAAAGTTGCAACCACAACACATCGTGCCGTCCACGTTGCGCGCCAAAAGCTGTAACCAAAACATCTCGAGCCAGCCACGTTGCGCCAAAAGCTGTAACCAAAATCCCCGGAGCCGTCCACCCTGATGGCTCACAAAGGTGGTAACCAACCTTCCATCACCCCTCCAACTACCCATCATCATGCCGTACTTGTTGCGGCACTATAAATTGTAACCGTAAATTGTGTAATCTCAACTACGTCACGTAAGTGCACTAGGAATTACAACCTTGGTCACTGATCAACTCTCATTGCACATTATCAGCTATTAAGAGCTGTATCCAAAAGCATATCATACTATTTATTTTATGCACAAAAGACCACAATCAACATCTGGGGCAATTTACTACAGACAAAATTAATGAATTAACCTAACTTTTTATAATTTATTTGATCGCAGCCAGGGTATACCGCGAAGACCTATCATAGTATTATTATAAAACATATTAAACAAATTATAAGTGCAATTTTATCACCCTTAAACCTCAATTTGCGATTTTTATGGTATGCGACCCTATGGCCGACCATGTACAAGATAGCGTAATTTGTGGAACCACATAAAATTATGAAATTTTAAATCATCTATATGATTTCTAAGACAGATGCTAGTCCAGGTAAAGCTTTGCAATTAATAAACATGAATAATTGGGTTCTTTTATAATTTAATATATCATTGAGACTCTTATTGTATTGACGAATGAAAATTTAAAAATGTTAGGTAAATATATTTAATCATATCATTATTGAATAAATCTGTTCACAAGTTTAATAATTAATTTGTATTTTATACTAGAATCAACTACGCAAAGCCACAATGATGGAAAAGGTAAATGGGATTTTATTGTACCTTACCAATCATATACTACCAAAGACGAAAAGCATCTTAATGTTTTCTCAAAATATTAATAAATTCTTATATCATGTAGACAATAATATGTAATTCAATGTATGCTCTATAATGTATGCTCTATCCAAAGTTTATGATTTCTGATGTTATGAATGACACATAGCAACGGCACAGTAAGTTTAATTATAAATCAACTTTTATTTACAAACTTTATGAACAATAAATAGTTAATTTCAATATTTTAAATAAAACATAAATAAACAAATAAAATAATTAAATGATGGTTCAATAGACTTTCTTCAATACATCTCACAGGTACAGTATTTAAAAACCTAATCATACCTTATTTCAATCTAATATAATGAATATTGAGACAATTATTAAATTCAGCATTAACTTATGAAATATTGAACGTCATTTCCAGATTCAATAAATCCCTACTGTATACCTATAATAATATAATAAATAATATGATGTTTGTATGTTTTAGCTATAATGTAATCATTAATTAAAATGAAAATGTAAACTTACACTCCGGTAGATAATAATTAACCAACAGTTAATTATCATGAAGTACTTGAATAGAATGTCCTGTTGCCATTTATCAATCTAACCGATAAATTATGCTTACAAATGAAGAAGATGATTTGGCAGATTAACTAAAATACTTTGCCCAACTTATATCTGTGAAGCAAACATATTCCTGTGGATGTATTCATCTACACGTAGGAATTAAATAATACTAACGTTTTGCGTATTTAAACACTATCATAAAGTCATACGTATAATCACACAATTCCGCGGATTAACCACCAGCGCAGGAATGTGTGTAAAATACAAAATGGCAATTAAAATAATCTGCGGATTAACCACCAGCACAGATTAAAGCCTTTAACATACTAAAACAACATTATAATTTACTTCACATTAAAGTGCAAATCATCCCCCTCAATTCTTCTGATTATTCAGAATACGCTGACACTTTAGCAAATGTGGGTTCTTGCTTAGTAAAATATTACAATAATCAGGACAACTAATGTACTACTTATCTTGCTTAAAATAAACATGTATAATATAATGTAAATAATATTGGCATGGGAATATAAATCTGGAAAGACTCACAAAATATCTCATAAAGATTGGTATATCTCATGAATTCATTAAGTACTGTTTAAGCTTTCTCCGCAAGCGCTATTCTTTTGAATAAATATTTTATTCAACCTTTATTAATTTAAATCTAACAAATATAACTTATGAACTTCATATGCGAGTTCATATAACGATAAAATTAAATAAATGTATTATTCATTAACATATAACATTTAACGGTGTGTGTGTGTGATAAAACTAAATGTAAAGCATTTTATAGTTCAAATACATGAATTTTAGCAGATGTGTATCACAAATTGGATTGTATAGCATTTTGTAACTCCTAATGTGATCCGTGGAATCCATGTACAATGTGTAGAATAATAAGTATATGAGGTAATAGCTATAACTGTAGTTAAATTCCATACATGCAATTATATCCATTTGATTAGTTATTAAAGCAATATTAGATTAACGATTTGCGTGGCTCTCCAAACATGAAACAATTTTAAAACAGGATACACAGAATTTAAATGAAAATGTTTTTCATAAAGTTATTAATCCCTACATCTCTCTATCAAAAGTGTTCCAAGTTTATCCTATCCATGCAAGTATTTATTTATCCATTGCGTTAATCCAGGAATAACCAATTACAGCAATTAATTTATTCATTTTAAATAGACGATACAATTATAAAAAAACTTTGATTAATTATTTGAAGAATGTTTATGATCCAAGTGTTAAACAAATTAACTAGCAATTATTACTGGCATTATAAAATTAATTATCAATCAATAATATATTTTATTAGAATTAAAGAACGGAAATATTAAAAGATTTTGATAGCTTTAACGCTTTACTTTATTTTAACTTAAACTTTTTTCTTTTTAAAAAACAAATTTTCATTTTCATAAAACTTCTGTAATTAAAACACTGATTCAAATTTTCCAAATTGTAGAATAATAAATATTTCAAAACATACCAAATTCTTGTATTTAATTCTTTCAAACTGGGAAGCTCCGACATTTCAAAAATGTAATATTGGAAAACGCTACCGGTGATTTGATTCAGTTGGCCGACCGACTTGAAAAGATCTTTAAATTTAGTGATCCATCTTAATTAGATACCACTAAGTTATTTTATGTTTATAACAAATTTTGTGGTAATTTATTCACTTATTAATGGTTTCAAAATAAGCTCAGCAAATTTACACTATTTGCCTTTACCATTTCTGTTCTTCTTCCCACCAAAAGACGT